>JAOTOM010000913.1:0-50978 GCA_034440615.1 Ashinkailepas kermadecensis | reverse complement strand
ATAAGCCTGGTAAAAAGACCCACCCCAACCATCCCACATCCTGAAGAAACCAGTCCTCCAATATCCCACACACCTATCAATGCCTACCCTAGCTATCCAGCCCTATTCCCCTGATCTCTCTAACACATGGATTGAATGCCTTATCAATAATTTTCCAACTGAATCCATACCTGCTTAAAGGGGTCTGTGCCATGCACACTTTCTTAACATAATTATCACCCCATCCATTACAAATTAGAACTCAAAAACAAGATTTTCCTGTCTAAAAAATTGTCCATCCTACTTTTAAATACATTCAATCAGAGGACCTCCCCACAACATCAGCAGGCAGCCCATTCCACTGATCAACAACCCTTATACTGAAGACCTGTTGTCGCTTAACTGTCCTACACCTCAACTTGTCTAACCTGAATTGATGACCCCTATGTGATACTCTAAACTGAAGAGCGCCATTCAAATTGACCTGATCTAGTCCTTTAACAATTTTGTACATTTCAATCATGTCTCCCATTAATCTCCTATACTTGATTGAGTACATATCTAATGCCACAAGCCTTTCTCCATACTCTAAGTTACCTATTCCACTAATGAGTCTAGTTGCTTTTCGCTGCACTCTTTCTAACATGTCTATATCTTTTTCTAGGTAGGGGCTCCATACTTGTACAGAATATTCCAAGTGGGGTCGCATATATGCTAAGTACAGTTTTTTTTCATGATTTCCTTGCTCTTATATATCACACTTCTATTAATGAGTCCCAGCATTCTGAGTGCCCTGTTCCTAGCTGGGCTACATTGTTCTTCTGCTTTAACACGCGCACTGGAGGGGGGGGGCGAAATCCGCCCACCCCTCCGGTTTTTCGCAAATAACTGCAGATTTTACCGGTCGATATACGCGATTTTCGGTGTACCTGCTTAAAAATGAACGGCGCGTCGTTTAAAGCAAGAAAAATGGAAATCGCCCGAAAATGTTTCAAGTTAGGGGCCGCTAAAGTAACAAAATGTTATAGCGCCAGACCACAAAGATCGGCGCAGATGCGCTCCCAGTATACTGACAAAAGGGAAGTGTTCTAGGCAACACTAGGGACTTGTTTGATGCATATTGATATGCTGTATAGTTTCAAGGTCATGTTAGGTCACCAAGGTCAAGTCAGGTCAAGTTCATGACAGGTTAATGGAACCAAACTTGATCAACTGGAATGTTGCCATAAATGCACTACTGGTTGTCATTTGTAGTGTTTCTCATTGCGTTTCCATACTTTATTCATGTACTTCACTCCCTTCTTCACGAAGCCGATTGCTCCGAGCTGCCCGACGGAGCAGTCGGGCGGGCGGCCGGTTCCGGTAACTGGAACAGGTAACTGACCTGATAAAGTGGTGCTATATAGGTGACCTGAGGTCAAATGTTGGGTCTAGCATCTGCATTGCATCATTAGTAATGTCCAAAACATCATTGATGCCCATTTTTGAGCATTTAAACACAATCACAGCGATCCATAACGATGACAAGCCAAGCCACGCAAAACCGGAAAATTTTGACAATCTGACCTCATTTGACCTTGAAGATATTGACCTAGGGTCACGAAAATTGCACACAATAGAGTTCACTACCGTGCTCATCCACCCTGCGAATTTCGTTCCTCCAGCTTTACTAGGAGCCGAGATCTTGCCCCCCTCCAGTGCGCGTAATTCGCAGAGGCCCTCCAGGGCGCGTGTTAAGGTCTTTTGAAACCAACACACCTAAGTCCCTTTCCTCTTCAATAACATCCAGTTACCTCCCTCCCATTGTATATCTGAAAGTCTAACCTCCAGACCCCAGATGCATAACCTTACACTTGTTATAGTTGAAACACATCTGCCATTGATCAGCCAGGGACGCCGGGTCACTGACAGAGTGACTCAGCGGGACGCCGGGTCACTGGCGGAGCGACTCGGCGGGGACGCCGGAGTCTGGCGGAGGCAGCCGGCGTTGCGATCCGCGCTTCCGTCGCTCGCGCTGGCTCGGCTCGTGCCAACACCGAGCCAGCCAAGGAATCCCGCCGGCCATTGCCAAGCCGTTTTAGCAGGTCGCGGGCCAGCCGCGGCGGCGAGTAGCGACCGACGCGCGGAGCTGCCAAACGCTCGTCACCATTTCGGTAGCACGTCAATCGCTTCGTGATACTTCTCACTCGAGCTGTCGCTATGGGCGAAGGCGAGATGCCGTAAGTGGACTCGTCCGGTCTAGATTGGCAGGCGAAAACGCCGCGGGGTAAATGTCGCCGGACAACCACCTGTCCCGCCAAATCAATCCAGATACCCGCCATCTATCTGAGGCTGCTGTAAACGGCGGAAGGAAAGCGGAACTAACCGACATCAAAGGTGCAGCTGCTGCCACTGGATGTGTGGAAGCTGACAGGTGGTGGTTATCCTGACATCAACAGTAATTCCATTGGTCAGTAAACGATAACGAGTATTGAGAACCTGGGCTAATTTCTCATTTTTGAGCACCTAATAAACAGTCAAAGGAATGATCCAGAAGAACGCTTTCCGAAAAGTACGCTTTTAACCATTTTTATAGTCACCAGTATTCTTCATGGACGTTTCAATACCCTTCGATGTGCTTTTACAACCAACTTCTCGGTTCCAAGTACGCTGCGGTTTCTGGATAGGTTCAAACCAATTCTACTCCCCGCCATAAGATACTCTGCTGAGTGATACGGGGGTGCTGTTTCGGCGGTAATGAGATAGTTTGAGTACTAATGTAAGAACGCAGTGGGTGATAGAGCTTTTCGGTGCTAAATTTCGTTCCATAGTCGTTATGAGGGCTTTTATTGGGAGGTTGCTCCACTTCGTGCATGCGTAGATTTTTAATTGACAGCTATTGTCTCGTCGTGCCACAGAATGGACGTCCGGAACGCAGGCATTGGGCGGAGTGGAGGATATAACTTGGTAGTGAGTTGGCACTTATCTGCCTAATAAGAGCTAGATCAGCGGCTACAGTAATATAACATGGACCAAAGCAGTGAAACAGCTCTGGTGAAAATTTACCGTAACGATTGGTTGACTCATCAAGAACTGCCGGTGACCGCTGGTTTTCTTTATATAAGTGTCAGGTTGGCTAAGTCAAAGGTACGCCAGGTCGAGGAAGCCATATAGACTCCTAAGCGTATGTGTCCCACGTGCATTTTGATTAGAAAATCGACTCTCTGACTCTCTATTTCTTCAACCACTTCCTCTCTCTCTCTATCTCTCTCTCTCTTCTCTCTCTCTCTCTCTCTCTATCTATATATATATATATATATATATATATATATATATATATATATATATATATATATATATATATATATATATATCTATATATATATATATATATATATATATATATATATATATATATATATATATATATATATATATATATATATATATATATATATATATATATATATATATATATATATATATATATATATATATATATATATATATATATATATATATATATATATATATATATATATATATATATATATATATATATATATATATATATATATATATATATATATATATATATATATATATATATATATATATATATATATATATATATATATATATATATATATATATATATATATATATATATATATATATGTATATATGTATATATATATATATATATATATATATTTATTATTTATCTTATTCTATTTATTCATCTCTATCTCTATTCTTCTCTATCTCTATCTCATCTCTATTTATTCTATTCTATCTCTATTCTATCTCTATATCTATTATCTCTATCTCTACTCTCTATCTCTCTCTCTCTCTCTCTCTCTCTCTCTCTCTCTCATATATATCTTATATATCTATATATATATATATATATATATATATATATATATATATATATATATATATATATATATATATATATATATATATATATATATATATATATATATATATATATATATATATATATATATATATATATATATATATATATATATATATATATATATATATATATATCTCTATCTCTATCTCTATCTCTATATCTATATCTATCTCTGTCTCTATCTCTATCTCTATCTCTATCTCTATCTCTATCTCTATCTCTATCTCTATCTCTATCTCTATCTCTATCTCTATCTCTATCTCTATCTCTATCTCTATCTCTATCTCTATCTCTATCTCTATCTCTATCTCTATCTCTATCTCTATCTCTATCTCTATCTCTATCTCTATCTCTATCTCTATCTCTATCTCTATCTCTATCTCTATCTCTATCTCTATCTCTATCTCTATCTCTATCTCTATCTCTATCTCTATCTCTATCTCTATCTCTATCTCTATCTCTATCTCTATCTCTATCTCTATCTCTATCTCTATCTCTATCTCTATCTCTATCTCTATCTCTATCTCTATCTCTATCTCTATCTCTATCTCTATCTCTATCTCTATCTCTATCTCTATCTCTATCTCTATCTCTATCTCTATCTCTATCTCTATCTCTATCTCTATCTCTATCTCTATCTCTATCTCTATCTCTATCTCTATCTCTATCTCTATCTCTATCTCTATCTCTATCTCTATCTCTATCTCTATCTCTATCTCTATCTCTATCTCTATCTCTATCTCTATCTCTATCTCTATCTCTATCTCTATCTCTATCTCTATCTCTATCTCTATCTCTATCTCTATCTCTATCTCTATCTCTATCTCTATCTCTATCTCTATCTCTATCTCTATCTCTATCTCTATCTCTATCTCTATCTCTATCTCTATCTCTATCTCTATCTCTATCTCTATCTCTATCTCTATCTCTATCTCTATCTCTATCTCTATCTCTATCTCTATCTCTATCTCTATCTCTATCTCTATCTCTATCTCTATCTCTATCTCTATCTCTATCTCTATCTCTATCTCTATCTCTATCTCTATCTCTATCTCTATCTCTATCTCTATCTCTATCTCTATCTCTATCTCTATCTCTATCTCTATCTCTATCTCTATCTCTATCTCTATCTCTATCTCTATCTCTATCTCTATCTCTATCTCTATCTCTATCTCTATCTCTATCTCTATCTCTATCTCTATCTCTATCTCTATCTCTATCTCTATCTCTATCTCTATCTCTATCTCTATCTCTATCTCTATCTCTATCTCTATCTCTATCTCTATCTCTATCTCTATCTCTATCTCTATCTCTATCTCTATCTCTATCTCTATCTCTATCTCTATCTCTATCTCTATATCTATCTCTATCTCTATCTCTATCTCTATCTCTATCTCTATCTCTATCTCTATCTCTATCTCTATCTCTATCTCTATCTCTATCTCTATCTCTATCTCTATCTCTATCTCTATCTCTATCTCTATCTCTATCTCTATCTCTATCTCTATCTCTATCTCTATCTCTATCTCTATCTCTATCTCTATCTCTATCTCTATCTCTATCTCTATCTCTATCTCTATCTCTATCTCTATCTCTATCTCTATCTCTATCTCTATCTCTATCTCTATCTCTATCTCTATCTCCATCTCCATCTCTATCTCTATCTCTATCTCTATCTCTATCTCTATCTCTATCTCTATCTCTATCTCTATCTCTATCTCTCTCTCTATCTCTATCTCTATCTCTATCTCTATCTCTATCTCTATCTCTATATCTATCTCTATCTCTATCTCTATCTCTATCTCTATATCTATCTCTATCTCTATCTCTATCTCTATCTCTATCTCTATATCTATCTCTATCTCTATCTCTATCTCTATCTCTATCTCTATCTCTAAGGTGTTTAGCCCTGGTTCGCGCGCCTAATTGCTCCTGATTATTCGCTTCCGCCTTTGATCCGCGCAGGTATGCGCCGATCAGGTCCGGCCGTTTGACTGTCTCCGCAAACATGCCAGTGGAGAGATGATGACATGGGCAATCCTGGGGGCCTCCTTTGCAATCCTGGGGCCCTCCTTTGCAATCATGGGGGCCTCCTTTGCAATCCTGGGGGCCTCCTTTGCAATCTTGGGGGCCTCCGTGCCAATTGTCGGCACTCTCTTGATTTCTGGGGCCTCCTATCCTCTCCTAGGTGACTCCTTTTTCGAATTAGTGGCCTCCTCTCACGTCTTGGAGGCCTCCTTACCTGTGTTTGGAGCCTCATTATCCTCTTAGCAGGGTGTTTTTGGGTCATAGTCCCAAATCTTCTCTCCTAAGGTCCTCCTCTTCCAAAACATGGGCCTCATTTGGCTGGTCTCAGTGGCCTTCTCTCATTCCTGAGGAGACCTTCTTACCCATCTTGTTCCCTCTTGCATCCGGATAAATATCTCCTATCATTCCTTATTTCCTATTGTAGGGGCCTCCTCTTCCATCTTGGGGCCTTGTTTTCCAAATTAAGAATATCCTGCCACCAATCGGAAGCCTTCTTGTCTAACCTGGGTGGCTTCCTGCCCGTCTCGGTGGCATCCTTTTCGTCCTGGGGCTTCCTCCCAATATCTGTCCTACGTCGCTTATTAGGACCTGATTAGATTTCGCGGGAGCCTCGTTGCCAGTCTTGGGGCCTCCTTGACAGGATGATCTTCTGTCTCGTCGGCCTCCTTGCTCACCTTTTTTCCTGAGCATTTCCGGATAGGGTTAGGGACCTCCTAAAATGTCCGGGGGGGACCCCAGTCTCACGGCAGGAGGGGCGACTGCCCCCTCTGCATTTGACCATCCCTAATACCTACTACATGGGCGACGCGAAGTGAAGACATGGATCATGTACGCCATGATCATGTACTCGTACATTATCCATGGCGAAGACATACAATGCTACGGAGATTCCTGGAAAAGTGAGGGTTTTCCCCTGGAACTTTTGGTAGCATTATTACATTTTTGGTTGTTCCCGAGATAAGCTAATCACACATTTTTCCTCCATAAAGCAAAAAGGGGTTAGGTTATGTGCATGAAGATGTGTTGAAATAATGTCAAGTGAAATATAGAAAAAAGCATTTGTATTCAAGCCTGGCCTAACTTCGACCAATCGGCGCGAGAGATTGGCGACGCTACATGACTCAACGGTCGATGTGTCGTAAAACCAATAACCAACCAACAACCCGAACATAGTTTGACTTTTCTAACAGTGTGTCATAACATAATTTGGCAGTAATTTTCCATCGTCTAACAACCTGTTCTGTGTACATGCAAAATTGAACCTTGAATTCACTCTTCCGGAAGAAGATATCAAGAAGCAACTTCTGTTAGGGTAGGCGAACTGTTGGGATAGGCGAATTGTTAGGATACGCGAACTGTTAGGATAAACAATTTGGTAACCTTGCAGTTTAAGGTAATTTTTGAGTTCTTGACTTTAATTTTTGCAATGCAATGTGAATTATAAAATGTCAACAGGTTAACCTTTTGCAACCATTCATTTCCTCTGCAAATGCATAATTTTCAGTGGGGTGGCAAAATAATACCAAAAAGGGGCAGTAAATTTGCAGTGAAGGTAATCTCTGATATCTTTGGATTTCTTTGTAATCCAATGTTTATGAGTGTGCAGAACATAATGTGACCAGTCATTTCCTCTGCAAATGCATACTTTTCATGTCGGAGACAAAATATCACCCCAAAAGTGGCTTGGAGTTCGGTAACATACCATGAAAAGTAATGTTCAAAATAAAGAAAAATGATGTAGGTAGGTAGCATAACCTAACCTAACCTAGCCAGTAAATTTGTGCTTTTAGTTGTTTTTGGGTTTAAAATTATAATTTTTGAAATACGTACCATGTTTGTGAACGTGATTCGGAAGATGAGACCACTCATTTTGTCACTGCTTACTTTTCAAGTTGAACAATAGGCAGTTTTACAGCAGCAATTTGCTCTCCTGTCTAGTTGCCTTTGATCCTTTGAAGTCATTTCTGGCTTCAACTAAAACATTCCAGAAATGAACTAGAAAAGTCATTCAGAGAGCATTTAATATTAATAATAATTGGTTTCAATCAATTGTCTCAGCTTTTTCGTTGACAAAAAATTATTGCTTGGTGGTGGGAATAAGAAGATAGACAGATTGCTTTTAGTATAATTTTCCTTAAGCCATTTTATATACTGAAACCTATATCCCGATAGATGACAGGTAACAAATCAGTCGGTGCACAAGCATCCTACTCGTTGGGTGTGTTGTGAATATTTGTTGTGCGGTGTGATCATGTCGGGAGTATCAACTATGGATTTATAAACTTGGTTGACATCGATTAAGTGTACTTTTATGATCATTTTCTCTACCACTGCTCAGGAAGTTGGCTTGTAACTACATCCTTCACTAATTTAACCATAGCACCAATTTGTCATCTGGCAGTCATTTGTCGGCTGGCAGATACAGTAGAGCTGAGTGCAGTCTCCACGTAAATCGGAAAGCGTATTGCAACTTGCTGATGTTCGTAAGTTTAATTTTGCTTATTTCAGCAGCATCAATATTAAAACCTATTTCGTTATTAAAACTGATATGATGATTAGATTTGGAGGTCACTTTTAATTTATGCAGATCATTATGCTAGGTCTTCTCCCTCTATCTTGTTCCTGAGACCACGTGACCTGGGAGCAAAAAGCCGTTGTAAATCCGCCTAATGACAGGTACATCATTACTATTGCCAAACTCCACAAGTGGCTCTCGTACTTTAAATTTTCAGAATACCACATTTATGAATGTGATTCTGGCATTTCTCAGATGTGACTAATGGAAATTCAACACTCCATGTGGTTGATAACACTTCTTCACATGGAGAATGCTTTCTTTCCACCTTTTTCCTTGCATACTGCACACAAACTTCCCCACTCACCAACATAGCAACAGAAGAATGGTGGTGGACAAATGTACTGTGCTGCATGACAGATGCAGTTGATGCACCCCTAAACTCCAACAGATGTGCAGCCTCCATTCTCTGCCAGAATATATTGCATTTGCATGTGGGACCCTGTAATTTTAATGGTGTAATAATTAAATAGGAAAACCTAACCTAATCTAATCAAATTTTATCTAACGTGAACTAATATAGAGTAATATTGTAATGAGGAAAAAAACAACAATGGAGCCATTTTATATATACACAACTCAAGATATAGTATTTATGAGTGATGTGGCGTCTACCTGAGGAATACCAGCATTTGCAATAAATTAGTGGTTACAGCATCTTAATTGTGTGAATAAATCCTGTCTATTCAGGAATTGTTCTCCAAATATTGTTTGTGACCTAAAATACAGGTTGGCCCAACTTTCATCAATGCAGAATATGAAAACATTCCTTTTTGGAGATGCCTAAATATGTAATTCCTTAGGTCACTCCAGCACTATTCAACAGGTGATGGGTGCAAATTAACACCCGACCATCTCGGATTCTCTTGAAAATTGGTACCGAGGGTAATCAGGTGCCCAGATTCCGAATCTGAAAGTCTTAGGTCTGTCGGAGCAGTGGGTTTTGAGTTATAGCCTCGGGCAGTTTTTTAAAAGTTCGAATACGAGGTTTCTTTGGGACGCCATAACTCCCATAAAACTAAACGTAACCTAGTGAAATTATATATTGTTAGAATCGTAAAATCACAAGAATTGTTGTGGTGTAGCTCATTTTTGAAAATTTAGAAATTTTGTTCTTAAAAATTTGTTGGCCCAAAATTTCGAAATTTTTTTATGTGGCCAGTTAAAAAACATTGTTTTTTGGGGGGCCGAAAATATTGCCTATGGTATTACTAACTGGTATGCACAAAATTGGAGATAGGTATTTTTAATAAATATTTTTACCCATTTTTTTAATTTCAGCCATACCATGAAAATTTGTACTTTTCACGCACTGCCGCCGCGCATAGCATATGTAGCACATACGTATGACATCAAATTAAAATGCTTCAAGTTCCATTATCTATGCAAAGCTCGTTCGAACAGTTCAAGACCCCTCCCCACCCACTGGCGGCGGAAGGTAATTTTGGATGGGGGGCAAGCGATTCTCGTGGTGCCCCCACCGCCGGGTGCCCCCCTGGGCCGGGGGGCGAAGCCATGTCTCTGGCGGAGTACTGCCCCGGTAGCGATCAAAGGTCCGATCCTGGGGGGGGGAGGGGAAGCGATATCCGAGGCCCGCCGGTACACATCGAATGTCCGATCCGTGGGCGCTGTATGACCAACGCAGTCGATGCGCCCTTAAGCCCAAATAACCAACCGAATGTCCGATCCAGGGGGGGAGTGGGAAGCGATGGTTCCGCTAGTGCTCCCCTTGGCCTTTATGCCCCCTTGGCCTTGCGTCCCCTCCCAGAATTGTGGGGGGGGAACTGCCCCCCTCTTCCGCCGCCCCTGTCTCCACCCACCCCACCTTCCCCCTCCCCCTCCACGACCTCCTCCCGCATCTTGCGTCCAGGTTGAAGAACGCGAGGATCTGTGCTGTCTATGGCATCCCCTGGTGTCATGCTAAAATTCACCTGGCCATTTTTCATGTTTTATTTTAGTCCAATACCCATCGCTACATTCTAGGAAACAGAAAATACTGATAACTGACAATTCGTGAGGCGTGTTTGTTGGAAAACTGCACATACATTACACTTACGGATACACCATGCACACTGAACGCATCGAAGCTGGCGAGGCTGTGTCATGGGAAACTTCAGCGAGACTTCATGCGTTCAGTCAGCTCCGAGCCAGAGGCTCACTTTCGTTTTGCTCCCCGTTTTCTGCGGGATAACTTGACAAGCTGCCCCGCGCCCCCCCGTCAGTTTCGACACCAGCAGTGTCTCAGTGTCAACGGGCGTGAAGCTGTGCAGGCCAAGCGTGCCCTTGACCTGCACGGCTCGGGTGAAGCGCTGCCTCAGCCGCGCGGCAGTTTCTTCGACTTCCGCCGTGGTCACGAACAGGAAAACCACTGTCATCTGGAATTTCTCACTAAAAAATTCGAACATCCCGGCTGCATCAGTGATCTGGTGACTTGTGGGCCGGCGGAGACTCTCGAGAGCGGTCGCTCTCTTCACAGTGCCTCCCACGCCGTCACATGCCCCTTTGCCGTGTGACGTGGCAAAAAATTGCCAGTCACACTCCACTCCGAAATAATTTTTGTGATGGCAGAGGTTTAAAAAGTTGAATTTGTTTTTGTATTGGGCTGATGAGCCGTCCGAAAGGTACCTGATTTTAGTCAGTGCTGGGACTTTTTCCTTGAGCCGTGGGATCAGAGCTTTTTGGAAGACGTGGACTGTGGTTGTGTTATGCTTTGGATGATCTGAGATGACGCAGTAGCTCTGGTGCCGCTGCTGTCCGTCTTCTCTCCAGTAGGCCACGAACGGGTGTACAGTACACTGTGGAGCGTCCCAATGGTGGCTTTGCACTTCGTCTTGAATGACGAACGTGTAGTTCTCGCTGAAGTCCCCGACGACGACAGCCTCGCCCTCTGCAGCATTTTCCTTTCACTCTTTACATGCCCTACTCTGATGGATGGCTACGTAATGGTGGCTGGTGAGTTTCACCACAGACCGGCATAGGTCGTGAATGAACTCGTCCCAGTCCTTCGTCACCTCCAGCAGCTCACATCGGTCGGTGCTAACCCATTGCTTATATCTATGCTCAGAATCTACACTGTCCTCCTCACCCAGGATGAGCCGTAAGAAGGCATCCACGCCCTCCTCACCGGGGCAGTTCTCACACATGTTCATCATACATTCCTTCCTCTCACTGTCGCATACAGCGTAGTCAATCAGGTCATAGTGGGTGAGGCCACGTTCCCCCAGTGAATCTATCATGAGTTTCACGTTCTGATGATACACACACACACACGCAAACCGCGTGAGTCCCCGCGCTCCCCGCAAGGACACAGTTGCGGGGTCGGAGGGCACATAATGATGAGAACCCTATTTTTGGGTTCGTTGAATCCTCCTTATATTTTTGGTAAATCTTCTTCAGGGTACCCAGAATCAGTCTTTTTTGTACCTTTTCCTTCACACCGTGTGCGTTACGGACTGCGACATAGTCCTTAGCGCCCCTACACACCTGCGCCACTACAACTTGTGGTAATCCATTCAAGCCAGCACAACCTAAGACCAGCCATAGACAGCACCAATCCTCGCGTCCTTCAGCCCGGCCGGGGCTGGGGTGACGCAGGACGCGGGAGGGGATGGTGGAAGGTGGGGGTGGGGGAGGGGTTCTTGAAATGGTCAAAGGAGCTTTTCATAAGTAATGGAATTTGGAGCATTTAAATTTGACATGTCATATGTTTGTACTACTTACGATATGTGCGGCCGCATGGCGTCAAAAGAGCAAATTTGCACTGCACGGCAGAAAACAAAAATGGGGAAAAATATTTATAAAAAATACTTCTCTCCAATTTTTTTGCATGCAGGTTAGTAATACCATAGGCAATATTATCGGCACAAAAAGCAGATTTATTTTAACTGGCCACATATAAAAAAAATGTGAACACATTTTTGACCTAAATTTTACAAAACAAAATTTCGAAATTTACACCACAACAATTCTTGCTACACACATTTTTCACAAGCTACACCACAACAATTCTCGTGATTTTACGATTCTAACGATATATCATTTTACTAGGTTACTTTCAGTTTTATGGGAGTTATGGCATCCCAAAGAAACCTTGTATTCAAACTTTTTTAAAACTGCCCGAGGCTATAACTCAAAACACACTGCTCCGATAGACCTGAGACTTTCAGATTCGGAATCTGAGCACCTGATTACCCTGGGTACCTATTTTCAAGAGAATCGGAGATGGTCGGGTGTTAATCACCTGTTGAATCGTGCTGGTATCGTGCTTTAATCGTGCTCGTGCCCCAGGTAGGTAAAGTCAAAGTCATCAAGTCATAAAATGTTCAGACTTAATAAGAGCCACTATGGCCCATCCAGGTTAGGTCTATAAGGGGAAGATACCATAACCCTGGCAAAAAGACACTCAAAACCCCAACCAATACCACATCCCTAATTCCAAAGAATCCATCCACCAACATCCTACACACTCATCAATGCCTATCTACCTTACCAATCCAGCCCTATTCACTCTATCTCATGTTACACATGTGGCTTGAGTGCCCTACCAGTAGTTTTCAGACTCCATCTATGGCTGCATAAAGGGGCTTGTATGATGCACACCTACTTAGCACAAATATCACCCCATCCACCACTACTCTCCCAAGTGTAGAGATCTCTCACAAAACCAGGGGAGGGAGGCCAGGTCCTTATTTTCATGACTTATCTTTTAACATTGAATTTGGAAAATGACAAGTTCACATTAGAAGGGCACCAAACCAGAGGGTCCTGGACTCCCCCAGCCCACCCAGGATATCCAGCCATGGTGTGCAGTGTAGTTGTTTCCAGGCTGTCAAAAAAGCTGAAGAGGTAGCATGCAGTGACCTCCCCCACCTTCAATTTTTTGGCTGCTCCTATGCCCATGCTCGTAACATAACATATAAATTACTGCTTTTTATTGAATTGGTCTGTGCATAACAAAGGTGGATTCGAGAATACTCCGGGCACTTGTCTGGATGGCCTCCTGTTTCTCTCAACAGAGCACCTATTTTCCTCTCAAGTGCCCCTATGCCCCCCCCCCCCACAACTACATATACCTCACAGTGTCAATAAATTCTCATAATTGTTTTATAGCTGGGTTTTGGCTGGGTCTGTTTGCATTCTGAATTTAGCATCTCATGACCGTCTCCTATCTGTTGATGTTTTGCACTTCTTCCGCTAGGTGGCTGTGCTGGTCACTTAGATTCAAGGTACTGGCAGGTAGTTTGTTGCAGGTATACTCCATTCATAGTTTTGACTTCTGGAATTGATTTCCATTGAGCTCCAAAATGCATGGTTGCATTAACTGTTTCTGTTGTCACCATACCTGTCTCCTATCATCACAATTGTTCCATCACCTTTGCCATCACAATCATGCCAGCAAATGTGTGTTGATATTCATGGCGATTGGTTCTGAAAATTATTGGGAGGGCACATTACATGAAGGCAATGGGCAGGTCCAAATGGATTGGGGCCAAGACACATATTGTCCATGTTAAAAGCTGAAATTATTTGGGGGGGGGGGGACAGCTGCCATTGGGCTGGCAAGTGCCCTCCCCAAAACATTCACAGCTACACCACTGTTCATCTGTTAATATCATCTCCATTGCACTCCCCACAGGTAGGGCAATGACATCCAGAAGCAAGACTGAAGGGATCCCAAAGAAGGATAGCACTTGAACATTATTGAAGGGCCTCTGTAGTAGGATCAATGCCCAAATAGATTGTTTCTGTTTTGGTCTTTTCAGCTGGTAATTGACTGACACACCAAATTATTTTTTGGACTTGATGTGTTGAGGCCCAATCAAGAATAATTGCAGCAATCTGAAGAGCTTTCCAATGCAAAGGATGATATGCCCCCCCCCCCAAAAAAAAAAATGTTTAAACATCCTGCCACCCCTGCAACCAAACCTGGTTCTGCATTTCATTTGATGTAAATAGGCCCCCAAGTACATATAAATTAAATAGCTACATAACCATGAAGTTGAAGACAGATGCCTAGATTTCTTATTTACCATATTGTATGTTAATGTATTTATAGGTTTAATGGTGTCAGTGCATATAATACCACCAATAGTGCATAAATAACATAATGATATTGACAATACTCAAAATGTATGCCATATGACCATCTCAATGGATACGCCCCTAAGGCCACATAACCAACAAATAATACTTGTTTCAATAAGGAGTCAACATATTTACATTCATTCACAAATCAAATAAAATAAAATAATTAATTAAGGTTGAACATTAATAACTTGCAAATTGACTAAACAATTATGTACACAAAATTGTTTTCATGAGCCAAATCAAAAAGTTTGCTTCATTCATCATTGAATCAACAACCGATACATGTGCTAAGGCGATTTAAAAGTCAATGTTCCTTACTTCCTTGGCTTCTTTTGAGGCCCTGTTATGGGTCGCGGTACCTCAATCGTTAGTGTTCGAATCGTGATCGCAATGGTGTGGGTTCGAATCCCATGATCAGTCGGATCGTCGAATCCACCTGCGACCCATCGGCGTGAGAGACTGGTGACGTGATCTGACATGGCGGTCAAATGCGGCGTAAAAATCCAGGGTTGTTTTTCGTTGAGATCCTATGTATCTTTTTGACAGTGCACACTTGCCAGATGATGAGCGCTTTAAGACGATTGTGGTCGATGTGCCCTTTAGACCCAAATAACTAGCTAACCTACCAGATAACGTCGTCTTAGTACTGTTTGTATAAAGCTGACTGGTAGGACTAGTCAGCATGGTTCAGAACTCGGGCGAAATTGCATTACAAGAATGGTATGGAAAGTGCGGAGGCCAGGGAAGGGCGGGTCACAATATCTCCCCATACAGGAATAGAAATTGCTTTGTTTAAAAAAAGCGACAAAGCAAATAGACCCATTGAATTCTGCAGAAGGCCATTACTATTGTACCCACAATTTAGATGCAGCAGTCAAGTACGTGAAAATATCTAGCATTACTGATATTGTTTCGTCGTGGCAACTTCCTGGTGGTGCATGTATGGGGTTAGATAGTGTGCAACATCACTTAGTTATCTCATGTCAATGAATGGCGAATTCCTTATTCATATGCATGTAATGAAAGCTTTCTATTCATCCCCAGGTTATTACCGGATAGCACTGCCGCATGGCTGCATTCTTCCCGTCACCTTATGTCTGGTCTGTCTGGTCTGTTGCAGCCAGTGTGCCTGATCACTGGTGATCTTCGGCACTGTCTGTCCATCTACCGAGCGGCGCCGACAATCGCCTCCGACCAGCGCCAACAGTCGCCTCCGACCAGCGCCAACAGTCGCCTCCGACCAGCGCCAACGGTCGCCTCCGACCAGCGCCAACGGTCGCCTCCGACCAGCGCCAACGGTCGCCTCCGACCAGCGCCAACGGTCGCCTCTGACCAGCGCCAACAGTCGCCTCCGACCAGCGCCAACGGTCGCCTCCGACCAGCGCCAACGGTCGCCTCTGACCAGCGCCAACAATCGCCTCTGACCAGCGCCAACGGTCGCCTCCGACCAGCGCCAACGGTCGCCTCCGATCAGCGCCAACGGTCGCCTCCGGCCAGCGCCAACGGTCGCCTCCGACCAGCGCGTTCTGCCGCCTCTGACCAGCGCGTTCTGCCGCCTCTGACCAGCGCCAACGGTCGCCTCTGACCAGCGCCAACGGTCGCCTCTGGCCAGCGCCAACGGTCCCCTCTGACCAGCGCCAACGGTCGCCTCCGACCAGCGCGTTCTGCTGCCTCTGACCAGCGCCAACGGTCGCCTCAGAGCAGCGCCAACGGCCGTCTCTGACCAGCGCCAACGGTCGCCTCCGAGCAGCACAGTGGACCTACGACGTGCGCACAATGGCGCTGCTCGAGCAGCAGGACTTTATCCGGCTGGGTGGCGGGCTTGCCGACGGCGGCCAGCGCCGGAGGTCGGCAACGAGCGGCGGGCGGCCGTCAGCGCCACACCATCGGCAGGAGCAGCGCTTCAGTCCGTACGGCCGGCCAGCCAGAGCGCGCGACTGGAGGCTGCGCGAGCACTGGCCGAGCGCCGGATCCCCAGTCTGGATGCCATCCGGAAAGGTGTACAGCACGGGCATTGTCGGGTACGTTTATTACACGCACACAAGCTGCCCTGCTACCAACATGGTAATCAGTGAATCGAAAATCGTAAGAAAGTAGCTTGTCGCTGGATATTGAGCCTATTTATTAGTGACTGTTGATCACGGATGTGTGCTGACGTGCATCAATGAATGCATATTTAAACGATTTCATTTCAGCAGGATCTAGGGTGTTCGTGGATTTACAGCTTCGCCATGTTGGTAAATAATTGGTTGCGTTTGTTCAGTCGAAAGGCGCTATAGCAATTCCCAGCTTGGTAGCCATCCTGTCAGTTGTTCGTCAAGTTGTCAGTTGCTTCCTTATAATGCCTCATTCATATTTGTTCATGCTAAGTGGTCCTTTTATATCTTTTTTAAGGAAATATTTGGTTAATCAAGGACGGAAGATACCAAAGTCAACCTTAAGTGAATAACTTTTATGATGAGATATTCCATTATTATCTTACCTGCTGGTCACATCATCAGGCGATTGTTATTTTTGGGGTTTAATGTCGCCCTTGCTCTTGTTAAGCTTTCATCAGGCGCATGCACATGGTGCCACGCAAGGCGTGAGGCACACGCTGGCTGGAATGTGCATATGTGCTCTTCGGCGCGTGTACTGTGTTCCTTGACTGGAAGCTCCCTCAGGTACTCTTGGAATTGGAATACTTCGCCTATAAGTGTGCTTGCTGTCTGTGTATATTTGCTGTTGGAATTATATGGCAAAGTAGTAAAACCAGGCAGAACTACAATAAACCACATCGCTTTGTTTGTATCCTTACAGTTGTATGACCGCAAGCGTGACAAAGGTGTAAAATGTGGTGGAAAATAGCTTCATCATAGTAGTCATATGGATGTTGAGTTAGAATGGCAAATGATTTGTTAATAGCCCACCTGTGGTGTCTGTTCTACCTATTATCCAGGGATGGAATACATCCCAATAACCTTGAATGAAGCCTGGGTATTGTTTCATTTAAAAATAAGATTATACAATTTTTGGCATTGGAAAATAAACATTTAGCTCCTTATTTAATTGCACTCTACATTCAACTCAAATTTTGATCCATACTGAACATTTTAAGAAAGTCCTGCCTGTTTAGTGCGGTTTAGCGACATTCGTGCAACAACGATATAATGCGACAACGATGTGGGTGAATGATGCTTCATGTATGATGGGTCCGCATTTACTACTACCCATGTATATTTAATTATTACATGCTGTTGAGCTGGAATTTCATGTTTGCTGTTGAAGTGTTCTGCATTTCATGTTTGCTGTTCAAGTGTTCTGCATTTCATATTTGCTGTTCAAGTGCTCTGAATAAACAATGATGTATTCGGCGCACACAAATCGAGGCGTGTGCGGTACTAATGTCGTGTTATACACTTTAATGTTGGTTTGTTTCTTCCCTAGCCTCCATGAGGAAATCGAGGATTTCTTCCAATACATATCGCCCACACCGGAGGAGCACCAAATGCGCACGTGCCTTTTCGAGTCGATTCGTGACGTGATCCTGGGCATCTGGCAGCACGCGAAGGTGTTCAAATTCGGCAGCTTCGAGACAGGGCTGTATCTGCCCACAAGGTGAGTGGTAAGAATATTTGTGCTTGACGTTGTCATCTTCCCTCACTGCCTTTTTGCTGTTATGCTGTGGGTGGGATGCATGCTGCACGTGTAAACGCGTTGATGAGCACACACACACACTCGTCGATGGGCACGCACACGCGCTGATGGATACGCACACACTTGCAACCTTTGTGGATATGTACCAAAGTGACACGTTCGAACTCACTCCTTCATCTCAGAGGTCCGATATCTGATCCACTGCTACTGAAGGCTGCACATCAGATGACGATAATGCGTCCTTAGCTGATGGCTTATTGTTCCGTGTAAAGTTATTTTTATCCGGCGGTAATGCCAACACCGCTCGCAGATGCTCGTTATCTTCCTTCTTTTTATTTTGGCTTCGCTGCCAAGCTGGTGATTTGTAAACACATATGCACCAACATCAGTGTCATTCATGGCTAGCAATGTAAATAATATGCGCACACCACATGTATGTAGGCGTAGACGTTTTCATTCCTCCAGGATGTGTGCAAATCTGAGAACTAATCTTATAAATCGCTTGGGAAGAAGTAGAATAGAGAAAGTCTATTTTGCAGCATCCCCAGTTTGTAGAATAAGCAGTGGTGATGATTAATTGCAAAAAATGTATTGGTGAAGGAAACATTGTCATCTAGCTAGCAATCAATTAGTTTGGATGCTGCATACATATTACTAATTTTACCGGCGATAGCATCACGTGTTTGTTTTCGTATTTCCTCACGAAATTCCGAACCGATTTCGTGCCATCTTTTCAACATTACATAATATCCGAATCTGCCAGCTTTTGAACTGTACTGCCAATATAATACAGTATACCTCTTGGGTATACTGATGCTGCATTAAAAGAAATCGTTGGT
This sequence comes from Ashinkailepas kermadecensis, assembly GCA_034440615.1. Lineage (NCBI taxonomy): Eukaryota > Metazoa > Arthropoda > Thecostraca > Neolepadidae > Ashinkailepas > Ashinkailepas kermadecensis. The sequence continues at coordinate 31,930 of JAOTOM010000913.1, read as the reverse complement.
CACGTTTTTCCACACAGTACCAATTGTGTGGCGCATGCGAAAAGAAAACTCGGAACAACAGTGTCCTGGAATTCATTTCTCGCATAGTGGAGAGTTAAGGGCATAAGGTAGACTATGTATGATGTTGAAAGAACATTAATGTAACGCATGCAAATTGACGCAATGAGGGAAATAGCAGTTGTTATGAAATCGTTTGTCAGCCCGAGCTAGTCTACTCCCGTGCAAATTGTGAAACATTAATTTGGGCAACAATATTGCTCTTACAATATTGTTCTCCATCTATGTTGAAGGAATGGTCTACGGCGACACTCCCGCATTGGGCAGCTGACCATAGATCTCGCACCGCAGCCGCTACTCGCCATTCGCACCCGGTGGCGAACACTGGGAAATAAAACACGTGTTCAGAGATTTTATCTCTGAGAACATTATTTCATTCCGAGTTCGTACTGGATGGGATGGGCTTCACATGTACTCTGTCACAAATATGTAGGAGGAACACAAATATGAAGAAAGACAAACGCAAAGCAACATCCACAAAATGGCTGGGTATTCCACTTAAGGTCGCAACTCAATTAGCCACTTTTCGTAGCAGCCAGCAGCCGGACCACAGCCTCACAGACTTCGCTTAAGCTGAACGGCTCGAAATGCGGACGAAAACGCGCCAAGACCGCTTGGAAGACCGCCGGATAAAATGTCCTCCAGGTGCTCCGACTCTGCCCCGGCGTCTCTAAACACCTGCGTTCACGCCGCCCAAATAGTGGGAAAACCGACATTTTCCAGATACGTCCTCCGGTGTCGCGGAGAACACGACCAGAATTGACCGCGTTAGTGTTTTCTGTTCTGAAATATAGCTGTCAACCAATTGACGCACATTATTTTTGCTGAGACGTCACACAAATTCCCAACTTTCCTGCTTACAAACGTCTTTGACTGGACGTTTCAGTGGCGCACGGCTATCAAAATACTGTGGCGTAGGCGGCCACGGGGCGAGTTCATATCACTTGGTTAGGTAGGTAAGTAGGTACCTACCTGAGTACTTACGCGCTCTGAGCTGAGAGTGAAGTGTGAAGTATTTGTTTGTCTTGATATGCCTAGCCTTGTACTGAAGGAAACAATGATGGGAAAGCGTGCCGCTCCGTTCCGTGAGTGGTGGGAAACCAAGCCATGCTAATTATGCTTATGACCAATCCCCTAATTATCACGATTCACTGACAGGCGGTGCCGTCCATTGTTCACTTATATCTTCCTTTGCATATATTTTTGACATATGACAATCCGGTTCTCGCGAAACTCAAGCCGTGGTTCTTTTACCCCAGTAGGTAGGAAAGTAGTCAGCTGGATCTCAGCCAAACTCATCTGAACTGCACCTAACCGTGAGCAAAACTGGACTCAAACTTGGTTTTCATAGTTGGAACCATGGTTCTTATGGACATCTACATACCCGCGGCTGGAAAACGATAATTTGCTGCACGATGCCATGTTTGGAGGGGAAAACTCCATAGACCCTAATGTTATATATCAAGGGTTGCATTGGAAAGGGCTTTCAATGCTTGAATTTATAGGGTTTGTTTATGCTTGAAAAATAGGGTAGTTACCAATTGATGTTTGTGTAGACCTACCTAAATATGTATATGTGCTGAAGTACAAAGTTTCCTTCCAGTTTTTGGTCAGAAGTGTTTGGTTGCTTCTTCCAATGGGTTTTTGTTTTTAAATTAATGAATTTGACATTCATTTCTCGGGAAAGTAACGACATTTTTTAGACATGAGCACTTCAGGTTAATGTATGCATAGCTGTTTCTCAATTAGTAATCGTTTCACCAAGAAACAAACATCAAACTCATCTAATCCACATTAACACGCGCACTGGAGTGGGGGGGGGGGCGAAATCCGCCCACCCCTCCGGTTTTTCGTAGATAACTCCAGATTTGACCGGTCGATATACGCGATTTTCTGCGTACCTGCTTAGAAATGACCGGCGCGTTGTTTAAAGCAAGAAAAATGGAAATCGGCCGAAAATATTTCAAGTTAGGGGCCGTTAAAGTCAGAACATTTCCTAGCGCCAGACCACAAAAATCGGCGCTGATGCGCTACCCATATATTCGCAAAAGGAAAGTGTTCTTGGCAACACTAGCGACTTGTTTGATGTATATTGATATGCTATATAGTTTCAAAGGTCATGTTAGGTCACCGCGGTCAAGTCAGGTCAAGTTCATGACAGGTTAATGGAACCAAACTTGATCAACTGGAATGTTGTCATACATGCACTACTGTTTGTCATTTGTACTGTTTGTCATTGCGTTTCCATACTTTATTCATGCACTTCACTCCTTTCTTCGCGAAGCCGATTGCGCCGAGCTGCCCGACGGAGCACTCGGGCGGGCGGCCCGGTTCCGGTAACTGGAACAGGTAACTGACCTGATAAAGTGCTGCTATGTAGGTGACCTGAGGTCAAATGTCGGGTCTAGCATCTGTATTGCATCATTGGTAATGTCCAAAACATCATTGATGCCCATTTTGGAGCATTTAAACACAATCACAGCGATCCGTAACAATGACAAGTCAAGCCACGCAAAACAAAAACAAATTTGACAAATGTGACCTCATTTGACCTTGACGATATTGACCTAAGGTCATGAAATTTGCACACGATAGAGTTCACTACCGTACCCATCCACCCTGCGAATTTCGTTCCTCCAGCTTTAACAGGAGCCGAGATCTAGGGGAGGGGCCGAATCCGCCCCCCACCCTCCCCTTCCAGTGCGCGTAATTTTCAGAGGCCCTCCAGGGCGCGTATTAAAAGCGGTATTATTGCAGTGTATTGTCACTTGCAAGGTATGTTAATCACATGTTTTGTCTCTGTGCAGGATAAAATATATGAGTCCAGATTAGGCTTTCTAGTCTTCAACCTGATTTTAAAAACTATTTCTTAGAAAAAATTGTTCATTTTTGTGAAAAGATTTGTTTTATGGTATTATGGTATCTTTTTTTCTTGAAATTTTACACTATTATTCGTTATATTCATTACTACATCCATAGCACTCTCTTTGGTATTAATTTGATTCTTAATTAATTGTTCAATTAATTAATTGATTAATTAATTTGATATTATTATCTGGAAAGCTCTTGCTATGGAAATGAGTCATCATGTGGTTTAAATCACATTAATAAATGTGGGATTCAAACATGGTATTGCAGTTTAATTAAAACAGGAGGTAACTTAATCACATGCTTTGCATCAGGACAAAAAGAATAGCTAAATGAACTCAAAACCAAATTTCGAAGTATAAAAATAAATATAACAACAGTGAGAAAAGACCTAGGCAATTCCATCATCACAATGTAAATAAACTTTGTTTGGTAAGCAAAGAAGGCAGTTGTCTGATTATTTGGTGCTGATGTCGAAAATAACTCATTACAATGCTTGCAGACAGGCATCATTGATGGCCTGCAAGAATGGGCCGCTATGAGCACATCTACCAAATGAGCCGTACAGAAATGCAAGACGCCTGCCATTGATGTGGTCGAATCATCTCAATCTGATGGCCAAGAGGATATTTCATTTGCTCCGTGCATGTTAAGGCTTCGTAAAAAGCGCATGCACCCGCATTGGGTAAATTATATCATGCGACCATTGTCTCGGACCAAAATCCCCTTATATGTATTGATCCATCTCATAAGCATAGTACTGGTGGTCAAACATGCTATTCAACAGCCATCCAGCTAGCTAATCTGTCCGTATCAAGTGGTAACGAGTTGAGAGGGACAATTTATTCACAAGTAAAAGTTATTGAGCAACCCTGTGATACTATTGTAGATGGTCCAGTTAGTCATCATAGGACAACGCAGACACAAACGACTTATGCTAAACGAGCGATACAATCCACACCGAGGGCTGCAGCTTCCTGGACCTCAGCCTTGCGCTTGAAAAGTAATGGTAGATATTTTATATGCTTGACTAGTTCAACTGGCACAGCTTCAACCCTGGCACTCATGTTCCTGAAGAGATAGCAGCAAGTTGGCGGTTGAACCATGATATCTAAGTGCTGAAAGGGGAGGCTCCACCAGCTCCCCTCCCCCCAGGAAAAGCGCCTTTATTGTGCATATTATGTTTGGACTACGTAGGCTTCTTCCGTCGGTTACCGGTGAACGGATTCGATCCATAAAAAAGGAGAAGAAAAAGTCCACGGTAATGTACTCTGGCTAAAGTCAGTATGTGCTCCGACTTCAAACCTTGGAAGTAACCTTTTCACTCTGGTGGCAAATGGATGAAACCTCTGGTTGATATCCCGGAATTTCAAGTTGAGGTTCAAGGCGGGATAATGCTTTGATATCTGCTTTTAGTAATAAACTACACGTTAAAAAAAAACAATTTTAGTAATATATCACACCTCGATCAGTGATCTTTCTACTCAAGAGAAACAGGCGTGAAGAGGTCATGCTGTGTCGTTTGCACATAGGACACACCCACGCCACTTACAGCTACTTGATGTGTGATATGGGTGTCACTTGATGTGTGATAGTAGGTGTCACTTGATGTGTGATATGGGTGTCACTTGATGTGTGATATCTTGTGTGTGATATGGGTGTCACTTGATGTGTGATAGTAGGTGTCACGCACATCCGACGGAGCGTCACGTCATGTTCTATCCGAATTTGGATTGCCAGCGTCAGCTTCATTTTGGACCAGCGTAGTTGGCATCACTCGGCAACATGCTCGATGACAACTCGCACATTATGCCATCTGGGTGTGTTTTTGCCATACTATCAGACGTGAATATGCACACAATTTACACTCATTGCTAATTTATACCATGTGTCCAGGCAATATAGGGATTTAATGACTAGTAGTTCTGGACGAAAAATGACCTTGGCAGTCGACGTGCCCTGAAGCCCAAATAGTGTCTAATTAACGTGTCTGAAGCACTGTGTATTCATGAAAGAACAAAGGAAGCATTCAGCAGATGTTGTTTTTTTTTTAAACATTCACATTCAGCGGTTGGCTGGACCCAGCGGCAGCCCGGCGGCGTCAGCACACAAAGTTCAGTGTGGAGGCTCTGGCCGCCTTGGCAGCCAGTCGGCGGAGGTGGACGGTCGTCGTTGTCTCGAAGCCCACCGACCGTCCAGCCGGCACCGGCCGGCCGCCCAGCCGACACGTCCCGTTGTCGTTCTGCACCTCGAGCGGCGGCGACAGCTGTTCGTGTCGCGACGGTGGCGGGCGCGCCGTATCGCCGTGGCACCTCCGTTAGAACCAATCAGCTGCAGTTGAATCAGGGTTATCAAACTGTTTTCCCATTAATTATGCGGATGAAGAACAAAGTTGCTTGGGAATAGTGAAATCATGATCACTTGGTAAAGATGTGCGGTGAACATCTGCGGACATGGTCTCATTAGTTCAGTGTTAAAATAATAAGTTCTCGTTAGGTGTGAGATGTCGGAAAGAGTACAGCAGGATGTTGAAATTGTCATGGAAATAATGGTATTTAAAGTACTTCAATCCTTAAAATTCAGTTTTGACACAATTGTGTACACTCGTTTTGCGTATCTTGAGAGATATCTAAGTTGGGGCTACTGATATCAACGATAACGATACAAATACCTATACTATAAACTGGCATTATATGACATAGCGTATCATAGGTAATCCCTTCACTCGGAATTTCACCACGGGATATCCGCTATCACGATCCCCGATTCGTTATGGTCAGCATAAGAACGATACTTATACACTGGATACTGTTAGAAACGTGGTATGACAACTTCACAAGCACGCAACAATAAGCATGATGTCGATACTTATCTGGGAGGGATGTCGATTCAGTGTTCAATAAGTGGTATATCCCACCCTATTGCACGAATAATTTAGCACTGCATTAGTTAGGTCCTAGTGTGCTGGCGATGAATGTCAATCTGCAGGAATCTGCCGGGGTTTTCACTCAATGCAGTGCCAGCATCCAGCATGCAGTGTTTGGCCGGCCGGTGCAGTTAACCATCATGTGGTTTGCTGTGTTGCAGCGATATCGACATCGTGGTGATCGGCAAGTGGAAAAGCGCGCCCTTGGATATGCTGAAGGATGCCCTAATTAAGGCAGGCATCTGCCACCCGGACTCCATCAAAGTGCTGCACAAGGCGGCGGTGAGTCAAACTCTGCCAGCGGAGCGATGTGATGCCTGACTTTGCAGGCCACCCGGACTCGATCAAGTGCGCACAAGGCGGCGGCGTGACTCAAACTCTGCCAGCGGAGCGATGTGATGCTTGACTTTGCCACTACAAAGAAGACGGTACGGTTGTTCAATGTGTCTGCTGCTAGTTGTAAGTTCACCTCATTCACAGTTAATGTTCGCCGTGAACGCTGGACGATCAGTTGCTGCTGCTGCCCGCCAGAACATCAGGGCTCGTAATAAGTGCAAGGGAAGCATATATAGCTGGCGTTCCATCGATCGAATTCTTGCAGCTTAGAATGATGATCCTTTGGATCATGTCAATGACACTCAGCTTGTTTTTAATGTAATGATTTGCTTTAGTGCATATGAAGTCGTGGCTCGAGACCATGAGGATAGATTTAGTACAGCTGCCGCTGGGGATGCCCACCAGTCGTGCGTCACATGTTAGAGAGTTGGGAGCCCACCAGTCGCGCCACATGTTAGGAGAGCTGCCGCTGGGGATGCCCACCAGTCGTGCGCCACATGTTAGGAGAGCTGCCGCTGGGGATGCCCACCAGTCGTGCGTCACATGTTAGGAGGGCTGCCGCTGGGGATGCCCACCAGTCGTGCGTCACATGTTAGGGCGGCGGGGGGGGGCCCCCCAGTCGTGCGTCACATGTTAGAGAGCTGCCGCTGGGGATGCCCTCCAGTCGTGCGTCACATGTTAGGAGGCGGGATGCCCTCCAGTCGTGCGTCACATGTTAGAGAGCCGCCGCTGGGGATGCCCTCCAGTCGTGCGTCACATGTTAGGAGAGCTGCCGCTGGGGATGCCCTCCAGTCGTGCGTCACATGTTAGGAGAGCCGCCGCTGGGGATGCCCACCAGTCGTGCGTCACATGTTAGGAGAGCCGCCGCTGGGGATGCCCACCAGTCGTGCGTCACATGTTAGGAGAGCCGCCGCTGGGGATGCCCTCCAGTCGTGCGTCACATGTTAGAGAGAGCCGCCGCTGGGGATGCCCTCCAGTCGTGCGTCACATGTTAGGAGAGCCGCTGGGGATGCCCTCCAGTCGTGCGTCACATGTTAGGAGAGCCCCCTGGGGATGCCCACCAGTCGTGCGTCACATGTTAGGAGAGCTGCCGCTGGGGATGCCCACCAGTCGTGCATCACATGTTAGGAGAGCCGCCGCTGGGGATGCCCACCAGTCGTGCGTCACATGTTAGGAGAGCCGCCGCTGGGGATGCCCACCAGTCGTGCGTCACATGTTAGGAGAGCCGCCGCTGGGGATGCCCACCAGTCGTGCATCACATGTTAGGAGAGCTGCCGCTGGGGATGCCCACCAGTCGTGCGTCACATGTTAGGAGAGCTGCCGCTGGGGATGCCCACCAGTCGTGCGTCACATGTTAGGAGAGCTGCCGCTGGGGATGCCCACCAGTCGTGCGCCACATGTTAGGAGAGCTGCCGCTGGGGATGCCCACCAGTCGTGCGTCACATGTTAGGAGAGCTGCCGCTGGGGATGCCCACCAGTCGTGCGCCACATGTTAGGAGAGCTGCCGCTGGGGATGCCCACCAGTCGTGCGCCACATGTTAGGAGAGCCGCCGCTGGGGATGCCCACCAGTCGTGCATCACATGTTAGGAGAGCCGCCGCTGGGGATGCCCACCAGTCGTGCATCACATGTTAGGAGAGCCGCCGCTGGGGATGCCCACCAGTCGTGCGTCACATGAGATTCGCCATCACATTCGCCTTCATCACATCACATCACATTCGCCTTCTGGAGCCTGGGCGTTGGCTACGTCCCTTCAATGGTCTACCAATTATCATATCTCGCGCATGACCACTGCAGTCGATGCGCCCTAAGCCCCCGATTATCGTATCTCGATTGATTGAATGTGGCCTCAAGAACTGGTGGGAATAGATACCGTATCTTATTGGTAGGCTACGCGTTCAACCTTTTATTGGAAAACCTGCATTTTTCATGAGAAAATTGAACATGTGAGAGGACTTCCAACCTGGTTACGCATATTCTTCATCAGCTGCGCCAACTACGGTGGTAAAAGGACCACATTATGGTTCTCTATGCGCATTATTACGGGTGAAATAAATTGCTATCCTCATTAGTGGATTATTTTCAACAATTATTGGTCAAGAAATCAAGAAATTCATTTGATGGTGGTTGCTCGAAATCAGGGATGCGTTAAGTATGTTTGACCTGGGGAGGAATATTTTTATTGTGAAGTTGCACATGAGGAACCATGGTAACCAAGTAGTCTTCAGTCGTATTGTAGTGTGCACGTTTTTGCTTTAACCTTATTCCGGTAGGGGTGGGGCGGACTGTGGTGACACTGCCAATGGAGGATCAAGGAGCAATTCAGGACAAACGATTACAATAAGGTTATGACCGATAATATTGCGCGTGTTGGGCCCACATAAAACAAAATTAATCCTCGCCGTGCGGGGGAGGGCGAGTGGGGGTGGGATGGCCAATGGCCAAACGGCGTGGGAGGCTGATGACGCTGTGTCGTCTAGCAGTCGAAGGCGTCGTAAAAGACCAAATATATTTTTTTTTAATCACCTTGACGCAGCGTGGCGCCTAGGATAATTCGGCAATTCGACGCATTGCATTTCATCTCCAGATACACACAGGTACACCATATTCAGCGGCCGATTGCCTTTCCGGCGGGATACTACCACTTTCTGCTAAAGCGGTTTGTTTTTGGAAGTGTAAAGGCTGAAATTTGATACAATATTTTGCAATGGTTCATCTTTGCCGAATATGAGGCAAGTATTCCAGATTTGAATGCAGTACGTCGAATTTTCGGAATAGGTTTTTACTTATTTCCGACCTTCCTTCACTTCCGGGGGAATTGGGCCTCTGAAAGCGCATGTCTTCGTGGACTGGCAAGAGAGCGCAGTTGCGCGTGCCTGCCCGTCCACGGATCCTGTACCTGCGGCACGAGGACCCCCATAGATCGCATATTGCCACTGAGGTGTCACGTTCGGCGGCGCCGGCTCACACTGAGGTGTCACTCTCGGCGGCGCCGGCTCACACTGAGGAGTCACGCTCGGCGGCGCCGGCTCACACTGAGGTGTCACGCTCGGCGGCGCCTGCTCACACTGAGGTGTCACGCTCGGCGGCGCCGGCTCACACTGAGGTGTCACGCTCGGCGGCGCCGGCTCACACTGAGGTGTCACGCTCGGCGGCGCCGGCTCACACTGAGGTGTCACGCTCGGCGGCGCCGGCTCACACTGAGGTGTCACGCTCGGCGGCGCCGGCTCACACTGAGGTGTCACTCTCGGCGGCGCCGGCTCACACTGAGGAGTCACGCTCGGCGGCGCCTCGATCAGGGCGCGCACACTGAGGTGTCACGCTCGGCGGCGCCGGCTCACACTGAGGTGTCACTCGGGCGCCGGCTCAACGGTCACGCTCGGCGGCGCCGGCTCACACTGAGGTCACGCTCGGCGGCGCCGGCTCACACTGAGGAGTCACGCTCGGCGGCGCCGGCTCACACTGAGGTGTCACGCTCGGCGGCGCCGGCTCACACTGAGGTGTCACGCTCGGCGGCGCCGGCTCACACTGAGGTGTCACGCTCGGCGGCGCCGGCTCACACTGAGGTGTCACGCTCGGCGGCGCCGGCTCACACTGAGGTGTCACGCTCGGCGGCGCCGGCTCACACTGAGGAGTCACGCTCGGCGGCGCCGGCTCACACTGAGGTGTCACGCTCGGCGGCGCCGGCTCACACTGAGGTGTCACGCTCGGCGGCGCCGGCTCACACTGAGGTGTCACGCTCGGCGGCGCCGGCTCACACTGAGGTGTCACGCTCGGCGGCGCGCTCACACTCGGCGCCGGCTCACACTGAGGTGTCACGCTCGGCGGCGCCGGCTCACACTGAGGTCACGCTCGGCGGCGCCTTCTACCTCGGCGGCGCCGGCTCACACTGAGCTAGGTGTCACGCTCGGCGGCGCCGGCTCACACTGAGGTGTCACGCTCGGCGGCGCCGGCTCACACTGGGGCGCCGGCTCACACTGAGGGTCACGCTCGGCGGCGCCGGCTCACACTGAGGTGTCACGCTCGGCGGCGCCGGCTCACACTGAGGTGTCACGCTCGGCGGCGCCGGCTCACACTGAGGTGTCACGCTCGGCGGCGCCGGCTCACACTGAGGTGTCACGCTCGGCGGCGCCCTCACACTGAAAAGTCACGCTCGGCGCCGGCTCACACTGAGGAGTCACGCTCGGCGGCGCCGGCTCACACTGAGGTGTCACGCTCGGCGGCGCCGGCTCACACTGAGGTGTCACGCTCGGCGGCGCCCTCCCTGATCACGCTCGGCGCGCCGGCTCACACTGAGGTGTCACGCTCGGCGGCGCCGGCTCACACTGAGGTGTCACGCTCGGCGGCGCCGGCTCACACTGAGGTGTCACGCTCGGCGGCGCCGGCTCACACTGAGGTGTCACGCTCGGCGGCGCCGGCTCACACTGAGGAGTCACGCTCGGCGGCGCCGGCTCACCTGGCGCCGCTCACACCGCGGCGCCGGCTCATGTCACGCTCGGCGGCGCCGGCTCACACTGAGGAGTCACGCTCGGCGGCGCCGGCTCACACTGAGGTGTCACGCTCGGCAGGCTGATGGGTGTCACGCTCGGCGGCGCCGGCTCACACTGAGGTGTCACGCTCGGCGGCGCCGGCTCACACTGAGGTGTCACGCTCGGCGGCGCCGGCTCACACTGAGGTCAGTCACGCTCGGCGGCGCCGGCTCACACTGAGGTGTCACGCCGGCGGCGCCGGCTCACACTGAGGTGTCACGCTCGGCGGCGCCGGCTCACACTGAGGAGTCACGCTCGGCGGCGCCGGCTCACACTGAGGTGTCACGCTCGGCGGCGCCGGCTCACACTGAGGAGTCACGCTCGGCGGCGCCGGCTCACACTGAGGTGTCACGCTCGGCGGCGCCGGCTCACACTGAAGGTCACGCTCGGCGGCGCCGGCTCACACTGAGGTGTCACGCTCGGCGGCGCCGGCTCACACTGAGGTCACGCTCGCGGCGCCGGCTCACACTGAGGTCACGCTCGGCGGCGCCGCTCACAGAGAGTTCACGCTCGGCGGCGCCGGCTCACACTGAGGTGTCACGCTCGGCGGCGCCGGCTCACACTGAGGTGTCACGCTCGGCGGCGCCTGCTCACACTGAGGAGTCACGCTCGGCGGCGCCGGCTGAAGCTGAGGAGTCACGCTCGGCGGCGCCGGCTCACACTGAGGTGTCACGCTCGGCGGCGCCTGCTCACACTGAGGAGTCACGCTCGGCGGCGCCGGCTGAAGCTGAGGAGTCACGCTCGGCGGCGCCGGCTCACACTGAGGAGTCACGCTCGGCGGGGCCGCTGTGGCCACCGCCACAAGGCTTACCACGAGCAGCTGGTACATGACTATGTGCTGATGTGCTGGCTGTTGACTGCCGACTGCCGACTGCCGACTGCCGACTGCCGACTGCCGACTGCCGACTGCCGACTGCCGACTGCCGACTGCCGACTGCCGACTGCCGACTGCCGACTGCCGACTGCCCACTGCCCACTGCCCACTGCCCACTGCCCACTGCCCACTGCCGACTGCCGACTGCCGACTGCCGACTGCCGACTGCTGGCTGCCGACTGCCGGCCCCTAGCTGGCCGGCTCGGCTGGGGTTTCATACGTGCGACGACCATGCCTATTTGACGTCTGGACCGACGCCTGTTGATCGAAAAACGACTGCGCCACGTGGTGAATGAGGTTTTCAGACCATTGAGGTGTGTCGGTGCATGCCGCTTTGCATTGGTGCCGATTTATCAAGTACTGGCACACCAATGCCGACTCCGCTATGTCAGGTGGCATCACTGTTTGCCCTTTTGTGCACACACGCGCTATTTGCTCGCAACATGCTTAATTTCTCGTTCGTGTCTGGTTTGCATTGCCCTTCGATGCTGTCGGAAAACGCCCTTATTAACAACATATCCCATTCATAACATGTAGGATTCATGATGCCAGGAACATTTATGGCTGAGTGTGTCACCTATGTATTCGGAAATGAACTATGCTCTTATTTATATATGAATTAAGTGAAATGAAACTGGTGCAGTATATTTCCTACTCTTGCAAATTATGGGGCTCCTCTCGCATCTTAGGTGGCCTCATCTCATTTCCTGGGGCCTCCTTGGTGGTCTTGGATGTCTCCTCGTGCGTCATACCATCACCGACATTCCATGGTCCCCCTTCTCCCGTCTTCTTCCGTCCCCCTTCTCTTACAACCTGGGGGCCCTTTGCCATGGCCTGTGGCTTCCCCTGCCAAATTAGGGGCCTCCTGCCACGCCTCGGAGACCTCCTTTGTCCTGGCGTCGTCTTAGGAGTGGGGGACCTCTATGGGGTTCAAAACATCTAGGAATCAAAAGGACTACGCGTTCAAAACCTCTAAATTCGGAGATTTGATTCCGTATTGGGGAAATTCAGAACTTATGATGTTCAAAACCTCTAACCGTTCAATTTCTCTAGGAGTTCAAAGCATCTAAAGACTCAAAAGCACGAGCGATCAAAAACTCTAGGTGTTCAAAGACTCGAACGTATCAAAACATCGAATCGACAAAAACAGCAAGAGTTCATACTGTCTAATAGCAAACGAGCTCAGAACCTCTAGCGATCAAAACCTCTAATGTGTTCAAAACCACTAATCAAGAACTTTTTTGCATTGAAGAAGTGCGATATTGCTCCGAAAGTTGTCGCGTGAGCGATATTTTATATCTTTTCGTATGGGACTGGGTCGTCTAAATTCCGTCAATTCAGTGTGGTGTTCTTAGCTAGGAATTCTTAAAGTATTCGGGGAAGTGTTCAAGCTAGTTTGTGCTCAAGTTCTCTAACTTGTGTAAAGTCTTCAGACCAATAGAATATTCATGGAAGAGTTCAACTCTGGTCGAAGCACCCTAAAGCCCAAATAACTAGCTAATTGAGGAAGTTTGTCAACAAACTGAAACGGCCAGCTTTTGTCGTTCAAGATTAAGAATTCAGCAGATTTTATTTTCAGGCGGTAGGTAGGTATCTGGGCACGTAGTAATCCTATTTATGCTACATGGTGCAGAATGGTGACATGTATTTAATCAGCTTTTTAAACTTTAGCCCTGATATCTCATTTCAGGAAAGCAATATTGTGTTGACATTGTTGAACATGATTGCAGGGGCAGATCAAGGAATTGTCACCAGGTGGGACTTGTGTCTAGGGGCACAATTTCTTCCGAGCGGTACCACTGAAAATGTATCTTGAGGGGAGACTTTTCACAATGAAATCAAAATCCAAGCAAACATTTCCGTCCCATGTTTTCGCATACGAACTTCACACCCTTCCCCGCCCCCCCACACACACACACGCAATTCAACCGGAATAACGTTCACCTGCCCGACGACGGCACCGAGCGCTTCACGCGCAGTCACCGACTTTACCATAGTTCTTGATTTGATGATTTGAACGCGCATTATTCTCAAGGTTTAGAGGTTTCGAACGCTTATATATTTTGAACGTTATGGTTTCTGAATTTGATAGGTTTTGAATGTTTTAGAGGTTTTAAACGTTAGATGCTTTGAGTGCTTTGAGGCTTTGAACTCTAGGTATTTTGATACAGTATTAATTTTGAACCGTTAGGTTTAATGAACAGTTAGTTGATTTGAACGTTCGGAGATTTGACCGTTTTAGAGGTTTTGAATTGTTAGATGCTTTGATACGTTAGAAGTTTTGAACATCCCAACAGAAGGAAGTTTCCGCCGATTAGAGGTTTTTAACCATTAGAGGAATTGAACTATAGATAATTTTAGAAGTTTTGAACTATTCGATGCTCTGAATCCTCAGAAGTTCTGGTACACCCCCGTCTAGATATACGATAATATCAACGGACTAACCTCATTTCTAACAACGATGTCCAGGGCCAAGCATCAGGCCGCCCTCGAGCGCTCGAGCTGCCACTGCTCGTTTCCAACACGCCACATGCATGCCACGATGGTGCACGACAGGCACCGTAAACACCACTGCTCAATTTGTTTCCATCTTGGCGGCTGTTGGCTGCCACGTCAGATGGAATTTTGGCACCCGACATCTGTGCACCGCAAGACTTCGTTCGACCTCATATGTCGCTTTACAAATCCAACAACGCAAGCGAGTGGTTGATCGCACTGTTCACCCCGACATTGTCATAGTAGCTGTTTCTCCAACAATATACACAGCCGAACAGAGCGCTCATTTAGCACGGCGTTTGTTTCTGGACACGTATATGTGTGCTTGGAATAACGTGCGACGGTGACTGACGTTGACAGTTGCAGTCTGGTGGTCAGCTGTCTCCAGAACATAGCTTTTGGCAAAATTAGAAGATACGCTGAATGTTTTCTCTATGATTTTCACATCTTGACTGCATTATTTCCTGCCATAACCTGGCATTGGCTGGGGGCAGATCTGTCTCCCCTGTCGATTTCCGCGATAACTTGAAAACTATTTGAGATATCTCCACGAAATTTTTAAAAGGTGTCACTTTATGATTTCTATGCCTTTTGCCAAAAAAACAACAACCATAAGACAATGATATGTCACGCGTGAGTGACATCATGTTTGCCGATTCCTTAAAACAAAAACGCATCGGTGCACATAAATGAACATAAAACCGAACGAATGAACAGAACGAAAGATAATTGATGTCTGTAAATCCAAACGTTTGCACGTGTTTTGTAAGTAGTTTGACACGATAATGGGTGGGCTATGAGATTGTTTCCCTGACCGGTCGTTAGTGAGTGGAAGTACAAATCGAATCGCTCACATTGAGCACAACGAATACAGAAGCACAAGCTTGACTAAGTACTCTTAAGGCTCTTACACAGCGCCAAAATACGCAGCGCAGCATTTATTTTGCTTTATTTTTTGCCAGTAATATACCACTTTCAAGATCGATTCCCCTCTGGAGCACCTCTTCTCTGTGCTTGTATTCACGATACACAACTCCAGCAATGTCTTTTTCCATCCGATATACAGGCACACACTTGTTTCTACGCTATGCTGAGCGCCATGTAGTTCATCGCCCTTCGCTCCTCCGGGCCAGTATCATCCGCAGTTGAATAAACGATCTAACACCTGTGCCACTGTGGTAGAGGTGCAAAGTCAGCCGCTTGATCCATCCCGGCCTCTTTTTTCTCCCACCTGCGCCATCGTCTCCGCCGTGTTTTGTAGCTGATCATGTCATTATCTCCGGACCGGAGTGCTATCCAGACCTTCAGTCGCCAGCACGAGCCCTGCTGGGAATGCGTCGTCCTGGCGGTCCCGTGACGGGGCGGGACGCGCCTCGACATCTCCACACCGGACCGATCGGGGCGCGTGCCAACTGTCGGCTGGGCCGGGCCGGGCCACTCTGTGCGCTCGCCATGGCTCCCGACTTCTGCTGTCTGTTCGCGCTGCTCTGGGTCCTGATGTACATCATGACGGTGATCTACTTCTGGGTGGTGATCGGGTACCGGCGCATTGTCGAGATGCCCGACCTGTCCTGTCTGGGAGGCGGCGCCGGCGGCCAGGAGGGCTGCTGAGGAGTGTCGCCGGCCGGCTGGTTCGCCAGTGCAGGAACACTGCGGTGGCCCCTGGGCAGGCTGGCCTCAGTGCCGCGGCACAGTGGAAGACGTTGGCGGCTGTGTGGTGAACGCCATGAGAATGCGTCAAGTAGTGTGATCGGTGAAGAGCATTGTCACGCGTGATCGGGTGACGTCGGATCGCCGTGGCGCTCTACTTCGCAGTGTGGGAGCGGACTGGGAACTTGTCTGTGGGTGACGTCACATGGTGCACGATGTTTGTGACGGTGGGACAGCACGTGCAGTGGACGTGGTGTTGGCGGTCAGCCTGTGCTGATCCATCGTGCCGCGGTCAGAACGGACTCCCGTGCAGCCTGGCGGTGGCAGTGCGCTGATCGATCATACCGTGGTCAGAACGACTCATGTGCCAACCATCATACCGCCATGCTCATCACACCGCGGTCAGAACGGACTCCCGTGAAGCCTGGCGGTGGCAGTACGCTGGGTGAGACGATTGTGTGGTCCTCTGCTCATTGTATCCAGCCACTGCTCTGCTCAGGGTAATGCTTAGCATTGCTCAGAGGCACCAGCCCATTTCCGTGTTAGTTGGTCGCGATTTCTCTGTGGCTGGGTGAGGGTAAATCTCGGAAGAACTCCTTCCGATTTCCTCGCAAGAAAGCGCTGATAAATGCTGACGAAATATGCACATATACGTGTATAAGACATTTTTTTATTCGAGAAAGTGTCAACTGGAAACCCAAAAAAATTGACTTGTCAGATCATCCCTTTTAGTGAAGCAGGTCGATGTATCGCTTAGCTCGCTGCACTTACATGCATTTCAGTGCATATAAAATGCCATTCTCCAAATGCTGCCTCCCTGGAACCATCTCTGTTTATTAGTATGCATTATAGCTTCAGTTTAGCGAATGCATTCCATACTTATGAGTTGCATCGTGCCCAAGCGTCGCCTGTGGTGATACAACAAAATGGTGACCTCGGAATCCTAAGGAACCGCTATTGGTCATAAAACAAAATAAAGTGTTCCCGGATGGTAGTCACAGAAGAGCGAAGAACTTTTATTCTGATACGTGTAACCTCCATATTCTCCAAGTTTTGATTGCAGACGCCATTGTGCATCGGTGTTATGAAGCGTGATATAATGATGCAGAAGGTATCCAGGAGCCAGGTCAATACGTGACCTGTTGTGCACCACCGTCCCGGACAAGGTGTCCAGAAGCCAGGTCAATACGTGACCTGTTGTGCACCACCGTCCCGGACAAGGTGTCCAGAAGCCAGGTCAATACGTGACCTGTTGTGCACCACCGTCCAGGACAAGGTGTCCAGGAGCGAGGTCAATACGTGACCTGTTGTGCACCACCGTCCCGGACAAGGTGTCCAGAAGCCAGGTCAATACGTGACCTGTTGTGCACCACCGTCCCAGACAAGGTGTCCAGGAGCGAGGTCAATACGTGACCTGTTGTGCACCACGGTCCAGGACAAGGTGTCCAGGAGCGAGCTCAATACGTGACCTGCTGTGCACCACGGTCCAGTACAAGGTGTCCAGGAGCGAGGTCAACACGTGACCTGTTGTGCACCATGGTCCAGGACAAGGTGTCGAGGAGCGAGGTCAAAACGTGACCTATTGTGCACCACGGTCCAGGAGCAGGTCAACACGTGGCCTGTTGTGCACCACGGTCAGGACAAGGTGTCCAGGAGCGAGGTCAACACGTGACCTGTTGTGCACCACCGTCCCGGACAACATAATGCGGAGAGCTCAATGTATGTTTGTGTTCACAGACTTGGTAAAGCTGATCAAAAATGCTTCCATGCATCGTTACCTGGTGCTGACCTTAGTGACACCAGAACTGTTTTATTTTGACGCGATGGATAAAAATCTCCATGTTTCAAAGGTCTGGGGGAAACGGTTCGGACGTTGCGTAAAACGTCCTGAGGTGCGGAATCTGTCACCTCCTGCACATGAATAGTTGTTAGTTGTGAATTGTGCACGTCACCGGATGTTCTACGTGGACATATGAAAAATTACACATCTCTTCTTGCACGGATAGTTACCATGGGAAACATAGCCACGTTGATGATGATTTTACACGTTGGCTAAAACTGTTAACGCACTTGCGGATAACATGATACGGTCAGCGGACTCAGCTTGAACCGACGCCTCTTCTGAACTGGCTACTTGCCCGTCAGGTGCCGATCGTCAAGCTGACCGACCGGCGCACCGACGTCAAGATCGACATCACCTTCAACAGGAACGATGGCCTGACTTCGGCCAGCAGCATTAAGCGTTACCAGGCCGAGTTCCCGCACATGCCCAAGCTGGTAATGCTGCTGAAGCAGTTCCTCCAGCAGCGTGAGCTCAACGAGGTGTTCACGGGTGGCGTGGGCTCCTACAGCCTGATCCTCATGTCGGTCAGCTTCCTACAGGTATCTAAGTGGAACGGACTGGCTGCCCTGAATGCACCATTGGCATGTCTTCCGTTTCAGCAACAATACAGGCTTGAATGAATCATGTTTTGATCGCGTGGTACGCCCTACTTGATGTTGATACCGTGCAGTGTTCACTACACGAAGTGTACGTCACTTTATTGGTATATTTAGGTAGTGTTATTGAGGTTTAGGACGCATCAACTCCGTAGATTATCATCCTCTACATTTTAGTAAAGTTAAGTAAAGTGTATCTGAACCATTATTTTGATTCACTATCTGCCATAGGGTGCGTTGGAAATTGATCATCGCCTGAATACCATCAGCTAATTAGATGTGATTACCTAAGTATATACACGCATCGTCAATAATGGAGTAGGCATTTATTTAACTATATTTCCCCCTGTTTTCTTTGGTTTATCTTTGCTGTTTTGTACGCATGGTTCGGGTCCAATGTGCGCAGCTGTGTTGCTATGAAACATTATGCCCGAGTCCTGACCGTGGCAAGTGTGGAACATTTAGCATTCCAAGTTCCTAACGTGCCGGTGCTGGTCAGGTCACTTACCACTGGACGATATTTAACCGCACCGGGGCTGGTCAGGTAATCCGTGGGCAATGCAACGCCTATAATTCATCACGGTATCGCCAATTGTTCATCAAATACTTTGTCTCGCCATCCCCAGCTGGGTCGGTTCTGCATAAATAGTTCCATTAACCCTAGCTCACCCAACCCGACCTCACATTAACGACATCGAGGTCTAATCGGCTGGTGACTACCTTAGGCTGAAAGATGTACAGTTTGAACCTCAGCAGTGACCGAGTTTCCTGGCCTACCCTTTGCGACCTTTAATGCTGCCCTTCTGAGCGTCAGTCAGCCATCCTCGAATTATCGGGCGTTCGTCGTCATTGTCCCTGGCTGTAACCTGCATTATGAAATGGTAGCCGACCCAACCCTGTCCATCATCACCGACACCGGCTGTAACCGCGATGTGCTCCACAGACCCACGAGCGCCCGCTAGCGGCGTTTCCTGGCTGTAACCTGGGTGTGCTTCTTCTCGAATTTCTTGAGTTGTACGGCATCAAGTTCAACTACGACGCCATTTGTATCCGCGTTAAGGAGAAGGGCTACGCGCCTCGCAGGGAGGTAAGCCGCAGTGGTGTGATGGGACGTTAGGAGCGATGGCCATCATACTAAGTGACTGCGGCTGGTGTGAGCGGTTGATGTTCGAAAGATGCTCATTTGTGTTCAGTCAGCTTGGGAGAATTTAGTCTATCTGCTTTGCAGATATACAAATTAGTGTACATGATTCATCCATTGAAACTTGGCTGCGCACTACTATGGAGTCACTGGCAGTACCTTGCAGTGTTGGAGGTTATTTCAGCAATCCTTGGTTGCGAATCGTGGCCACTATTGAAGCACGTACTGTGTTTTACGATGACTGGGGCACGTAGCATATCTACATGGCACGTCGTGTTCCTCGTTGTGTCTAAGCTGGGACTTATCCGGTTTATTCTGGTCCATTATGGTGATGTGGATCAGCTCAGGATACCTGGATCAGCTCAGGATACCTGGATTAGCTCGGGTAATCACCAGGTCGTTTATTTTGCTTCCAACATATTCCGAATATGCGACCCCCCCCCCTCCCACTTGTGACTACACCTTCGTGTCTGTCTGTTTATGAACTTCGGTGGGTTTTTTTCGTAGAAGTACTTCAGTTCGACAGCGCCATAATCAGTGAAATAATGTAGCACGCGTGTTCACCTGATGTAACGTCCAACTTCATGACATTTGCAACTCCTTTCCTATGACCACTCTATACTTGCGCTATTTTAAAGCTTTTGAGCTCTTAATTCGCAAAGTATCCGAATGCTCAAGACTGTGATCTGCGTAAACGCGCAATTTTCAGTTCGTTTTTAATGGAACGTTGCTGTATAACCTCAGTTCTTGGAAACAGTGCCTTGAAGTCGTACCGACCTGAAACACCCGGGCTCGATGGTATCTGTCTGGCAGCTGGGAGAATCTAAATGTACTTTCAGCACTGGAGTACGAAGGGGGAATTGGTTTGGAGGTTTGCCGGACCATAGAGATAATTTGCGCCGCATTTAAAGCGACTGGGCTTTATAAGCATGTCTAAGGCAGGTACATTTGCGTTAAAGGGGTCTTACGTTATAGTGTATGTAGCATTAAGGTGCTGAAGGGGGAGCTGGGCGGGGGACGTCTTCCGGATGTTTAGTGTTTTTAGTTTACTTTACTCCTCCGCAAGATGATTTATAGTTGGGGTGGAGGAGGGTTGACGATAAAGTTGGTTTTGCCAGTGTGCCGGCATTAGCATACTCTTGTCGAAAAGCGCCGAGGGATCTTCACCGTGCGGACAAGGAGGTAATTGTCGATACCGCCTATCACGCTGGCTGCCGCGTGTTAGTTGTTAATAGTGGGTATTCTTTGAACTTTTATTTCAGTTACTTATTCAAACTGGTTAGTGCTATTCGTTATAGTGGGTTAGTAGCATGCTTTCATGCAGGGTTGTGTGTGGGGTCAGTACGGCGTTTTGCAATTGGGCTGGTCTACGTCCGTTGTACCTCATGGGTAGACGTATTACGTTATGAATTCCTATGACCTCTCTATTTTCCACACACACACTTCAATATCACCAATAATTGTCTACGCCCATCCTTTCCTGCTCCTATACTCGAAATGCCAATCGAACCGATAAAAACACGCAAAAAATCAGAAAATGGCACAGACAAACTTTCTTGTCGCCACTGATTGTAAGATGCACTGGATCTCGGCTAGAAGACTAAAATGTGTTCTGAAATTATGTATCCAGTTCTTTTCTGATTTCAATTTTTCATTCTTATTCAGTCTTTCCAAACGTATTTTTCAACTCTGGCACACGGCCTCAAAATGGATTTTGAGACAATTCCTCCCCTGCTCCTCCCCCTGCAGGTGGAGCACCAGTTCGTGAGCCCGTCAGTGCACAACTCGCCGCTCTGCATCGAGGACCCGCACGACGTCTCCAACGACATAGGCCGCTCGTCGTACAACATGCGGCGCGTGCAAGAGGCTTTCCGGCACGCCTACCACCGACTGAGCTTCAGTGTGCTGGCGCCGGGCGGCGACGACGACCCCAACCGCTGCAGGTGAGCCATCAGCTGGTGGCCCTGTCGGCGGCCCGTCTCCGTATGTTGGGTGGGAGCTTACCTCTCCTGTCGGCGGTCCGTCTCCGTATGTTGGGCGGTCCGTCTCCGTATGTTGGGTGGGAGCTGACCTCTCCTGTCGGCGGTCCGTCTCCGTGTGTTGGGTGGGAGCTGACCTCTCCTGTTGGCTGTCCGTCTCCGTATGTTGGGTGGGAGCTGACCTCTCCTGTCGGCGGCCCGTCTCTGTATGTTGGGTGGGAGCTGACCTCTCCTGTCGGCGGTCCGTCTCCGTATGTTGGGCGGTCCGTCTCCGTATGTTGGGTGGGAGCTGACCTCTCCTGTCGGCGGTCCGTCTCCGTATGTTGGGTGGGAGCTGACCTCTCCTGTCGGCGGTCCGTCTCCGTGTGTTGGGTGGGAGCTGACCTCTCCTGTTGGCGGCGCCGTCTCCGTATGTGGGGGGGGGCTGACCTCTCCTGTCGGCGGTCCGTCTCCGTGTGTTGGGTGGGAGCTGACCTCTCCTGTCGGCGGTCCGTCTCCGTGTGTTGGGTGGGAGCTGACCTCTCCTGTTGGCGGCCCGTCTCCGTATGTTGGGTGGGGGCTGACCTCTCCTGTCGGCGGTCCGTCTCCGTATGTTGGGTGGGGGCTGACCTCTCCTGTCGGCGGTCCGTCTCCGTGTGTTGGGTGGGAGCTGACCTCTCCTGTCGGCGGTCCGTCTCCGTATGTTGGGTGGGGGCTGACCTCTCCTGTCGGCGGTCCGTCTCCGTATGTTGGGTGGGGTCTGACCTCTCCTGTCGGCGGTCCGTCTCCGTGGGTTGGGGGGGGCTGACCTCTCCTGTCGGCGGTCCGTCTCCGTATGTTGGGGTGGGAGCTGACCTCTCCTGTCGGCGGTCCGTCTCCGTGTGTTGGGTGGGGCTGACCTCTCCTGTCGGCGGTCCGTCTCCGTATGTTGGGTGGGGTCTGACCTCTCCTGTCGGCGGTCCGTCTCCGTATGTTGGGTGGGGTCTGACCTCTCCTGTCGGCGGTCCGTCTCCGTATGTTGGGTGGGAGCTGACCTCTCCTGTCGGCGGTCCGTCTCCGTATGTTGGGTGGGAGCTGACCTCTCCTGTCGGCGGTCCGTCTCCGTATGTTGGGTGGGAGCTGACCTCTCCTGTCGGCGGTCCGTCTCCGTATGTTGGGTGGGAGCTGACCTCTCCTGTCGGCGGTCCGTCTCCGTGTGTTGGGTGGGGGCTGACCTCTCCTGTCGGCGGTCCGTCTCCGTGTGTTGGGTGGGAGCTGACCTCCTGTCGGCGGTCCGTCTCCGTGTGTTGGGTGGGAGCTGACCTCCTGTCGGCGGTCCGTCTCCGTATGTTGGGTGGGAGCTGACCTCCTGTTGGCGGCCCGTCTCCGTATGTTGGGTGGGAGCTGACCTCCTGTCGGCGGTCCGTCTCCGTATGTTGGGCGGTCCGTCTCCGTATGTTGGGTGGGAGCTGACCTCTCTCGGCGGTCCGTCTCCGTATGTTGGGCGGTCCGTCTCCGTATGTTGGGTGGGAGCTGACCTCTCCTGTCGGCGGTCCGTCTCCGTATGTTGGGTGGGAGCTGACCTCTCCTGTCGGCGGTCCGTCTCCGTATGTTGGGTGGGAGCTGACCTCTCCTGTCGGCGGTCCGTCTCCGTGTGTTGGGTGGGAGCTGACCTCTCCTGTTGGCGGCCCGTCTCCGTATGTTGGGTGGGAGCTGACCTCTCCTGTCGGCGGTCCGTCTCCGTGTGTTGGGTGGGAGCTGACCTCTCCTGTTGTTGGCCCGTCTCCGTATGTTGGGTGGGAGCTGACCTCTCCTGTCGGCGGTCCGTCTCCGTGTGTTGGGTGGGAGCTGACCTCTCCTGTTGGCGGCCCGTCTCCGTATGTTGGGTGGGAGCTGACCTCCTGTCGGCGGTCCGTCTCCGTATGTTGGGTGGGAGCTGACCTCCTGTCGGCGGTCCGTCTCCGTATGTTGGGTGGGAGCTGACCTCCCTGTCGGCGGTCCGTCTCCGTATGTTGGGTGGGAGCTGACCTCTCCTGTCGGCGGTCCGTCTCCGTGTGTTGGGTGGGAGCTGACCTCTCCTGTCGGCGGTCCGTCTCCGTGTGTTGGGTGGGGCTGACCTCTCCTGTCGGCGGTCCGTCTCCGTATGTTGGGTGGGGTCTGACCTCTCCTGTCGGCGGTCCGTCTCCGTATGTTGGGTGGGGTCTGACCTCTCCTGTCGGCGGCCCGTCTCCGTATGTTGGGTGGGAGCTGACCTCCCTGTCGGCGGTCCGTCTCCGTGTGTTGGGTGGGAGCTGACCTCCTGTCGGCGGTCCGTCTCCGTATGTTGGGTGGGAGCTGACCTCTCCTGTCGGCGGTCCGTCTCCGTATGTTGGGCGGTCCGTCTCCGTATGTTGGGTGGGAGCTGACCTCTCCTGTCGGCGGTCCGTCTCCGTGTGTTGGGTGGGAGCTGACCTCTCCTGTCGGCGGTCCGTCTCCGTGTGTTGGGTGGGGCTGACCTCTCCTGTCGGCGGTCCGTCTCCGTATGTTGGGTGGGGTCTGACCTCTCCTGTCGGCGGTTCGTCTTCGTGTGTTGGGTGGGAGCTGACCTCTCCTGCCAGCGGTCCGTCTCCGTGTGTTGGGTGGGAGCTGACCTCCCTGTCGGCGGTCCGTCTCCGTGTGTTGGGTGGGGTCTGACCTCTCCTGTCGGCGGTCCGTCTCCGTATGTTGGGTGGGAGCTGACCTCCTGTTGGCGGCCCGTCTCCGTATGTTGGGTGGGAGCTGACCTCCTGTCGGCGGTCCGTCTCCGTGTGTTGGGTGGGAGCTGACCTCTCCTGCCAGCGGTCCGTCTCCGTGTGTTGGGTGGGGGCTGACCTCTCCTGTCGGCGGTCCGTCTCCGTGTGTTGGGTGGGAGCTGACCTCTGCTGTCGGCGGTCTGTCTCCGTGTGTTGGGTGGGAGCTGACCTCTCCTGCCAGCGGTCCGTCTCCGTGTGTTGGGTGGGAGCTGACCTCCTGTCGGCGGTCCGTCTCCGTGTGTTGGGTGGGAGCTGACCTCCTGTCGGCGGTCCGTCTCCGTGTGTTGGGTGGGAGCTGACCTCTCCTGTTGGCGGCCCGTCTCCGTATGTTGGGTGGGAGCTGACCTCCTGTCGGCGGTCCGTCTCCGTATGTTGGGTGGGAGCTGACTTGGGAGCTTGGGTAGCTTTGTATCCGTGACACTCGTCTTGCCTTTGTGCGAGTTCTGTTGCCTTCACTGGTGACATGTGACATGCTATGTGTATTGACTCTGGAGAGGCATCGGCATGCTTTACGAACTACGTCGGTCAATTGGCGTATTTTACTACGTCAGGGAAACATTTCATATTTTCAGACATGTACAATGTGCATGCCCAAACATATCGACATGTATCGACATGTGCATTGCACATCTCGATGGTAGGCATTCTAACAAATGGATGTTGGCTGTTTTTGCGGGGGACTAGGTGTACACGACGCACCATTACGGCGTCCTGATGTCCTCCTCGGCCCTTTTGAGATGGTTGTAAAAAGTAAAATATGCATTAAGAGCAAATTCCACAGTACATATGCGGTAGTATAATGGTAATAATACATTGAAAGCAAGCGCATGTCGAGCCGCTGTATAGCCAGTGCAGTTGATGTGCTCCAAAACCCAAGTAACTAACAAAGATCATGCCTGAACACTCCAATGTATGATTTATTATTTTTTCTCAAATATCTTTATAATTATAAGTGGAATACTAGCTCGGCTCCCTAGTTCCCCTCATATTAGCTCACCACATATGAGCGACAGTTCATAAAATCCCCTCTTTTGTCGTTCTTAACTATGCTTTTACACTCACTAACATAAGGTGAACATAACATAAGGTGAAGTACTCACAACTACACAAGCAGGAGAACTTGTAGTACTTCTGGGCGCTGTATGTCCATCGCAGTCGATGCGCCCCTAAGCCCAAATAACTAACTAACTCGTAGTACTTACGTGTACTACAAGTACCTTAGGAGTACTTGCAGCATTCAAGCACGCAAATCGGAGCAAAACTCGGAAATTGTAGAGGAGAAACTGCCTAAAATGTATGCTCTTGAATACGTAGTCCGCCCGTCATTAAGAAAAAAAAAACTTCTGACCAGATTTCGTCACAACACGTCATTTTTGCTGCCTTGCAATGTTAGGCAGGTGTTAGGCTTTTCCAATCTTAGATGGGAGGAGGTCGAATCCTCCTCTCCGACAGCATTCGGGTCAAAATAGCCGCAGGAGAGTGGAGCTTAGATTCATTATTTCATTCATAGAATAAGGAATCTAATGATTCTTATTCCATAATAATTATTATGGAAAATAAATTGGCATGGGTTTATCAGATCAAAACGGAAAGGAACCATGTGAATATCAAGATGAGTGTAATTAGGAAAAAGTAGTCCGAATTCTTCCTCGGTAGCTTTCTCGACCAAAATCGTATTATAAGCAGAGTTTGTTGTGCCAATCCTGGCCTACATCCTATTCCGTGGATTCCAGTTCAACGGATGATTTCGACCGGGAGTTTTGCGTGCCGCTAATGCACTGACACCACCGCCACCACGGTGTCACGTGCCCGGTCTTATCAAGTCAGTCGCCAACTGATCCTCCCAGCCGGGGGCTGTGCGAGCTCATGAAGCGACTCGGACATTGTCTTGCCAGGACAGGGAGGCCAGTGCAGACTGGCGCTGTAACCAACTGAGCTATCGGGTTGCCAATGATGTCTTGGGGCGGTGATGTTAAAGGTGGTGACTTTAACTAACCAACAACAAAGGCGCGGGAGGAACTGCCCTATGTTGCGCGACATTGAAATCACATGGGCTTGTATGTGCCGGCTCATTGTCGCTGTGTTTCCCTGGGGGATGTGGGAAGAGTTGTGCAATCCTTATGCAACCTTGGATGGTCCATTTCTGACATTTTGTGCATATGTATGATGCCACTTTGTGCTTGCCTTGAGATATGCGTACCGGCGTTGTCCCCAGCTGTACCAGCGTTATGTTTGTCTGATACTTTGCCAGCTGTCTGGAGGCTGTAACTGCTGTGTGCCAGTGCCTCAGACGGTGGTGCCTGTGTTCGCGTACGATGATCTTTGCCTGTCCGCCATGGGTTTGTTATTTGTGACTAGGTTGTTTGTTTATTGTTTGTTTATTGGGTGGTTCACGACGCGCTTTTTGCACATTCACGGCTAATGGCGCCGCCCACACTGTTTCGCCGGTGGGCCGCGGGATTGGGAAATGTTCCGAGCGGTGCGAGTGTCGAACCCGGGACCTTTGGTACCCAGAGCCCAACACCTTAACCACTCGGCCATCCCCGCCCCGTGTCTGGGATGTGCCAATTTAGTGCCTTGTGTCCGGCTGTGACAGTTATCTATCTATTTAGGTTCGCACTTGATTTACTACCGCTGAGTGCGTGCTCAAGTAGTTTGGCATTGTTCTGCGCTTGTTCACGACCGTCTGCCGGTTTGTGAATGTTTGTGCATATTTAGACCAGCTGCATCGGGGTATGCCATCGTCCTGTGTCCGTCCAGGAGCCCTGTTCCCCTCTTATGACAGTTGTGTGCCTGTCTCAGGCCTGCGGCCCTGTGTCCAGTCTGCGACACATGTATGCCTGTGCAGAACTTGTGTCCTCTGAGAGCTCACGCGTGCCTCGGCTGCAGTTTGCTGGGTCGGATAGTGCAGGTACCGGATACAGTGGTGCAGTACCGGGACTGGATCCGACTGCGGTATCCGGTGTCGGAGCCAGACCCGGCTCACACCGGCACACACCGGCCACACGGATCTGCCGCGTCACCTCTGGCAGACGCCTGCTCAGACGGAGAGGTGGGTCTGGCACGCGGATCTATCGCGTCACCTCTGATGAACACCCACTCAGACGGAGAGGTAGGTGTGGCACACAGAGCACACGGATATACCACATCACCTCCAATGGACGTCCGCTCAGACTCTACCTCTCCGTTCGAGGTGGGTTCAGAGGGGAAGTATGTTTGGCACACGAATTTGCCGCGTCACCTCTGATGAAGGTCCGCTCAGATATAGAGCCAGGTCCAGAAGACTGACACCTTGGACCGTGATCCCATAGCATGGTGACAGACGCGCCTGTGATGCTGCCAAGTTTCGCCTTTGGCGGTGGTTGGTACGAATCCACCTAGCCGAGTCAAGTTTCGGCTTGTCGCAGTCGCTCAGCATGGGACGATGGCGACCCTATGCGCTGGCCCGATTGTGGAAACTAAATGCCTATCGAGGTCAGGGAAGTAAGCTGCACTTGGGTCCACTTGCGCGCGGAGGTGCTCCCAGTCTCGGCGCAGACTTGATTGGGAAAGCTCACAGCCTCGACGCGACAAACAAATGAGGGGACTATTGGCCTAATCGGTAGCACATCTGCCTCGTAACGGTGCGGTCTTGGACTGATACCTAGCGAACTGCTTGGAATTTCGGCCTCCCCAACGCCACCCTACATGAGGGAATGGCGTTGCTGCGAGGCCTACGCTGCGACACGCGTCTTAGAAGAGCTCAAACCCCATTCCTTTTACACGAATAGATTACACGACTAGATGCGCTGTCCATCTGGGTCGAAAATTTCGGTGTATGCTGATGTATGGAAGTGGCGCAACTGCGCATGGCGTTCACGACGTTACTCAGTTAAGGCCATTAACGCGAAGTCTTAGCAGGACATTCGCATTCATTGATAAGAAATCATTCTCTTGAGTGTAAGGCCTCTGCAGTAATGTTCAACATTTTTTGGTTCAGCAGTTTCAGATCCCATGCTAAGAAGTGCCACTTCCGAGTCATTTTCCCTGTGTGTTGGTACGGCTTGTGCAGTACAGCAAGCATGTACCAGTCGCATATGACTGACGTCTGTGTATTTGATGGTAGCGTGTACCGGTCTGATATGACTAACGTCTTTGTACTGGAGGGTAACCTGTACCGGTCTGATATGACTATGTCTGTGTACTGGAGGGTAACCTGGACCGGTCTGATTTGACTATGTCTGTGTACTGGAGGGTAACCTGGACCGGTCTGATATGAGTAACGTCTTTGTACTGGAGGGTAACCTGTACCGGTCTGACATGACTATGTCTGTGTACTGGAGGGTAGCGTGTACCGGTTTGATATGACTAACGTCTATGTACTGGAGGGTAACCTGTACCGGTCTGATATGACTAACGTCTGTGTACTGGATGGTGACGTGTACCGGTCTGATATGGCTAACGTCTGTGTACAGGACGTCTGTGCGCGTCGGCCCCCGGCCAGACAGAGGTCACCCAGCCGCACCGGTTTGCTACCAATCGACCGCCCCCACCAGCACGGTAGGTGGTTGCTGGGACAGGCGCGACACGAACAGCCGACACCTCTGACGTCAGCAGCTTACATGATCGGCACAGTGTTCGTTTTAGTCGGATCAATTACCAAATCACCATCAACTGTCATAGTAGACTGTACCACCGTTTCAATACCGAGTGGACGCGCCATAAAACTCAAATAACCAACCAACCAACACAATACGCGTGTGCGGTTCAAGAGTGTGACACTAACAAATATATGCATTGCTGCCCTACAACGCTAGAGCCAAAATAACTAACCCACCAAATTGGCGTAACATGAGCGTAGCAGTCGATGCGTCCTAAAGCCCAAATAACTAGCTAACCAACCCACCGACAAGCTCTAGGATGTATGAGTGGCGTGCCTTTTAGATGTGCAGTAAGTGCCGGCTGTGGTGGCCGTAGTGAGCAGCCTGCTGCACCAGTGGTGTGTCTGTGAACTGACGGCGGTGTGGGGTGGTGGTAACACGAGGCTGTGTCTATGTGGTGGCCGTAGTGAGCAGCCTGCTGCACTAGCGGTGTGTCTGAGCTGACGTAGGTGTGGTGTGGTGGGGTGGTAACACGAGGCCGTGTCTATGTGGTGGCCGTAGTGGGCAGCCTGCTGCACCAGTGGTGTGTCTATGAGCTGACGGCGGTGTGGTGTGGTGTGGTGGTAACACGAGGCTGTGTCTATGTGGTGGCCGTAGTGGGCAGCCTGCTGCACCAGTGGTGTGTCTATGAGCTGACGGCGGTGTGGTGTGGTGTGGTGGTAACACGAGGCCGTGTCTATGTGGTGGCAGTAGTGGGCAGCCTGCTGCACCAGTGGTGTGTCTATGAGCTGACGGCGGTGTGGTGTGGTGGTAACACGAGGCCGTGTCTATGTGGTGGCAGTAGTGGGCAGCCTGCTGCACCAGTGGTGTGTCTATGAGCTGACGGCGGTGTGGTGTGGTGTGGTGGGGTGGTAACACGAGGCTGTGTCTATGAGCTGACGGCGGTGTGGTGTGGTGTGGTGGTAACACGAGGCCGTGTCTATGTGGTGGCCGTAGTGGGCAGCCTGCTGCACCAGTGGTGTGTCTGAGCTGACGGCGGTGTGGTGTGGTGTGGTGGTAACACGAGGCCGTGTCTATGTGGTGGCAGTAGTGGGCAGCCTGCTGCACCAGTGGTGTGTCTATGAGCTGACGGCGGTGTGGTGTGGTGTGGTGGTAACACGAGGCCGTGTCTATGTGGTGGCCGTAGTGAGCAGCCTGCTGCACCAGTGGTGTGCGTCTGTGAGCTGATGGCGGTGTGGTGTCACGGTAACACGAGGCCGTGTCTATGTGGTGGCCGTAGTGAGCAGCCTGCTGCACCAGTGGTGTGCGTCTGTGAGCTGATGGCGGTGTGGTGTGACGGTAACACGAGGCCGTGTCTATGTGGTGGCCGTAGTGAGCAGCCTGCTGCACCAGTGGTGTGTCTATGAGCTGACGGCGGTGTGGTGTGGTGTGGTGGTAACACGAGGCCGTGTCTATGTGGTGGCCGTAGTGAGCAGCCTGCTGCACCAGTGGTGTGCGTCTGTGAGCTGATGGCGGTGTGGTGTGACGGTAACACGAGGCCGTGTCTCTGTGGTGGCCGTAGTGAGCAGCCTGCTGCACCAGTGGTGTGTCTATGAGCTGACGGCGGTGTGGTGTGGTGTGGTGGTAACACGAGGCCGTGTCTATGTGGTGGCCGTAGTGGGCAGCCTGCTGCACCAGTGGTGTGCGTCTGTGAGCTGATGGCGGTGTGGTGTGACGGTAACACGAGGCCGTGTCTATGTGGTGGCCGTAGTGAGCAGCCTGCTGCACCAGTGGTGTGTCTATGAGCTGACGGCGGTGTGGTGTGGTGTGGTGGTAACACGAGGCCGTGTCTATGTGGTGGCCGTAGTGGGCAGCCTGCTGCACCAGTGGTGTGTCTATGAGCTGACGGCGGTGTGGTGTGGTGTGGTGGTAACACGAGGCCGTGTCTATGTGGTGGCCGTAGTGGGCAGCCTGCTGCACCAGTGGTGTGTCTATGAGCTGACGTAGGTGTGGTGTGGTGTGGTGGTAACACGAGGCTGTGTCTATGTGGTGGCCGTAGTGAGCAGCCTGCTGCACCAGTGGTGTGCGTCTGTGAGCTGATGGCGGTGTGGTGTGACGGTAACACGAGGCCGTGTCTATGTGGTGGCCGTAGTGGGCAGCCTGCTGCACCAGTGGTGTGCGTCTATGAGCTGATGGCGGTGTGGTGTGGTGGTAACACGAGGCCGTGTCTATGTGGTGGCCGTAGTGGGCAGCCTGCTGCACCAGTGGTGTGCGTCTGTGAGCTGATGGCGGTGTGGTGTGACGGTAACACGAGGCCGTGTCTATGTGGTGGCCGTAGTGAGCAGCCTGCTGCACCAGTGGTGTGTCTATGAGCTGACGGCGGTGTGGTGTGGTGGTAACACGAGGCCGTGTCTATGTGGTGGCCGTAGTGGGCAGCCTGCTGCACCAGTGGTGTGCGTCTGTGAGCTGATGGCGGTGTGGTGTGACGGTAACACGAGGCCGTGTCTATGTGGTGGCCGTAGTGAGCAGCCTGCTGCACTAGCGGTGTGTCTGGAGCTGACGTAGGTGTGGTGTGGTGGGGTGGTAACACGAGGCCGTGTCTATGTGGTGGCCGTAGTGAGCAGCCTGCTGCACCAGTGGTGTGTCTATGAGCTGACGGCGGTGTGGTGTGGTGGTAACACGAGGCCGTGTCTATGTGGTGGCCGTAGTGGGCAGCCTGCTGCACCAGTGGTGTGCGTCTGTGAGCTGATGGCGGTGTGGTGTGGTGGTAACACGAGGCCGTGTCTATGTGGTGGTCGTAGTGGGCAGCCTGCTGCACCAGTGGTGTGCGTCTGTGAGCTGATGGCGGTGTGGTGTGACGGTAACACGAGGCCGTGTCTATGTGGTGGCCGTAGTGGGCAGCCTGCTGCACCAGTGGTGTGTCTATGAGCTGACGGCGGTGTGGTGTGGTGGTAACACGAGGCCGTGTCTATGTGGTGGCCGTAGTGGGCAGCCTGCTGCACCAGTGGTGTGCGTCTGTGAGCTGACGGCGGTGTGGTGTGGTGTGGTGGTAACACGAGGCCGTGTCTATGTGGTGGCCGTAGTGAGCAGCCTGCTGCACCAGTGGTGTGTCTATGAGCTGACGGCGGTGTGGTGTGGTGTGACGGTAACACGAGGCCGTGTCTATGTGGTGGCCGTAGTGGGCAGCCTGCTGCACCAGTGGTGTGCGTCTGTGAGCTGATGGCGGTGTGGTGTGACGGTAACACGAGGCCGTGTTTATGTGGTGGCCGTAGTGAGCAGCCTGCTGCACCAGTGGTGTGTCTGTGAGCTGACGGCGGTGTGGTGTGGTGGTAACACGAGGCCGTGTCT
>JAOTOM010000912.1:0-50936 GCA_034440615.1 Ashinkailepas kermadecensis | reverse complement strand
GGACCCCTTGATAAGTTGTAGCCAATTCATCAGCGGATCGAATGGTGGCATGCCGGTCAAGCTGGGTCAAACTCCAATGGGTCAAATTTTGGGTCAAAGTTGGACAACTTTCAAAAAAAAAAAATAAATAAACCCGAGTGTACCTTAGGGTTCCCGCCCCCCTAGAAACGTGATTTTTGGAATTTGCGCATAACTTTCTAGCGTTCCCTAAGGTACGCTATTGAAATTGCCAAATTCCAGAAACAGCTGTTCGAAACTCCCGCCCAAAGCCTATGAAGGGTATATGATATTCAACAGACCCTGAACTCGATATAATCTTACAAGCTAATAACATCTAAAATCACTTTTTACGTTATTGCACTGTGCATTCAATACTTATAGAAGTTTGTCTCAACGTACATCAATCGACTCGATATTTTATTCTGAATCGATTGGTGTACGAATTTTTGAAATTGGACAATTTGGGCGACTTTTGGGGGCCAAAAACCGATTTTGCGTAACACTATGGGAAATGGTTTGTTGGAGGTGGGGGATTCGCTATGGAAATTTTGAACGCGAATGGCATTACGGGAAGATGCTACGTACAATTTGGGGTGTTATAAATTTTGAAAATCCAAAATTGGTTGGTAACTTTTCGATTTTTTGGGATTTCCAAAAATTTTGACAGTCAAAAAAGCCGATTTTTAGGCAAACCGTCAACTTTGCCGGCCTGTCAAATCCAAACTAAGAGAGATAACCGCCAAAATTCTTTTGTGGCGGATAGCACTCTAAAAGGTCTAAATCGTATCAGGAGTTGAGTTCCGTGAACTCCTAACTTTTTTGAGTTATAGGCGTGCAAAGTAGGGGGCAAATTGCAAATTGTCAATATTTGTCCCCACCTAGCGCCCTGAGTTTTCAGAGTTAAGAAGTAAAATTCACAACTTAAGCTAAGGGGGTAGAGGGCTTCCGAAAAATGTTTTCAAAAAAAAAAAATTCCAAAATTTTTCCAAAATTTTGAAAAGTGACTTTTTTATTCAAAAACTTAGAACGTTCTAGTTTTTTGTGCCGCATCGGGCACGACGAGATACGTAGTATGTTAGAATTTGGAATAACAAAAAGTCTTAAAGTTTAAGAGTTATTCAAGATTTTCTTAATTTTTGAGAAAAAAACAAATTTTTTTGGGAATAACTTTTTCATTTTCAATCTCAGCCGGAAACAAATTACATATTCGTGATCTGCATGCCAAATTACGTCGGAAAATACTTTGAACCATGTCCTGGCGATCTTATAAAAATCCAACATTTTCCAACTTTTCCATGTATATGTACACATACGATGACCTCTCGAGGTCAAAGTTATCGTCCGATCTCCGATATTCGAACGGGGATCGCTTCAGCATAGACAGGGCGTTCTTTTGCACTCTGGTGAGCTAGAAATTTCCTTCAATTATTTTTGGACCGCAGGGGAATCAGTGATGGGATTTCGAAAATTCAATCACCCCCCAGTCGGTGAAAAAAATTCCAAATTTTTGTCCTTCCATTTTTAGATGGCGCCCCCAGAGGCCTTTCGGCACAAAATTACCGAAAAATATCGACCGGTAACATTGACCTCCAGAAGAGGTCAAATATCCCCATGTTAAACCAATGGGAGCGCATTTTCAAATGTTGGGGGGTAAAAAGTACTTTTAAATCTGTCCACTAGAATGTATCAGGACCCATTTTTCACGTAATTTCACGTGGTGGTCGAATTTTGAAAATCCGTCGGTAACTTAAAAAGTTATGAGCATAAAACCGGTTTTGGGGATGAAAATACTGCAAAAACGCCAAAAAAAAACCCTGGGGCATTCCTCATAGAGGCTAAACCGTACATCGGACCTACATGTGCGACACGGGGATCGAAAGAGCTTAAACAGAGCTATCTTGTATATTCGCGAAAGATCTGATATCTCTTAAGGGGGGCGTCAGGAACTGGCGAATTTGGCCAAAAACCGGTTTTTAAGGAAATTTTTCAAACACCTCTGGAATATCGGATTTTGGACTTAAGTGTGTAAATCCTGTTGCAAACATCTTTTTTGGTACCGGACATCGTGCATAAAATACTAGAAAAATGTCTTAAACTTAGAAATTGTAAGCACTGCACACCAAAAGTTAAGTTCAACTTTTTAAGTTTTTTTCGGAAAATTCGTTTCATCCTTGAGAGTACTACAATTTATAATTTGGACTTAAGAAATCTACCGTTAACTTTAATTGTTATTAGTTTCCCAATATATTATTTTAGGGGGGATATGTTAAGGCTATGTGATATCTTGCCACATAAGAAAAATTATTCAGAAATAAGTTACCGGTGGAATTTCAAAAGTCGTACACTATTTGAAAGGCAATGAACAGGGCATGGTTTCATTCGTGCCATATGGTAGCCCATCGGTCATAGGTAAGGGGCCAGTGAGCTTAGAATTTCAGAAAAATTTTCAAAATTTTAAGTACCCGTAGAGTCTAGGTTTTTCGAGATATCAGCAATCTTTCTTCGAGGCGTATAGAGCTCGCCGAGCTCTATCATGCCTACATTGAATCATGTTGGATGACTTCAATGGTTTAGGCTTGAGTGGCACTTTAAATTTTCCCATGTTAAAGCAATGACAGTAGCCCATTTTTGGTTAAGATCACTCAAAACTTTAAAAACGCTTTGAAGTCTATCTAGATGGATGTCACAGGACCTATTTTTAACAGGAAGTCGACTGGTGGGCGAAAACACAAAATCCGTCGAGAACTTTCCACGCTATAAGCATTCTTAAATTTTTAAGTGTGCTAAGATGAGTTAGGTGTTTTTGTAGAACGCGAATAACTCCTTAAGCTTCACAGATAGCGACCAATATCAAAGCACATGTTTGATAGACAATTGATCAAAGCATCTTTTACCAAATACTTATATCCCCCTATCTTGGTAAGTTTTCCCCCTGGACATGGTCAAACATGGGGCAAATTAACAAATTTTTCAGTCATATCTCGAAAAGTTACAGAGCTAGAGTGAAATAATCGTGTTTTCTGGGCTTAGCGCATCGAGTTACGTCTGTATAAATTCACTTTTATTAGGAAATTATGTCACACAAAAAGTTGGAAAAACTGAAATTTTCAGAACTCAGATTTGGCCGAAAATTTTTCCGAGTTCGTAGATCGGCGCTGGACGGCTCAATTCGAGTCCAATCAACAAATCGTTGTTGGACGGTGTTCACAATGAACAGGAGCAACTGGTGGCTATCTCGAAATTTTATACAAATAAATATTTGTACTTAGAATTTTCGCTAAGTTTGGCTTAAGTTGGAGCAAAAGATTTCCAACGAATCTTGCTGAAATTCTAATATGATGACCGGCGGTCAATTCTGAACATATTTACTTCTCTATGGTATGCCAAAAAAGTTCAAATTTCCCCCAGAAAATCCAAAAAATATTTAAGCATGTTCGATTTTTTTAAGATAACTTTTTAAGTATTATCTTTTATGGGGGACAATTCATGAGTAAAAGATGCACCATTCAATTGTGCATCCAACGGTGTCCAAAACTTTGACCTCACATGCTCCACTACTGGTACAGAAGCCGAAAGGTCAACCCATGTTTTTGACCAAAACATGGGTGCATACATTGATGCATAGGTCAACATACGTGCATTTCAGCAAAAATCCGAAATAGCAGTTCTGTAGACAATTGATTGGTGCTCCTTTCAACAATTATATTACGTTCAAAAATAGTTCCGGAAAACTTTGAAAAACTCAAATATATTTTTGAGTACTAATTTTCGACCATTAAGAAACGTTTATGGAAACATTTTTTGCTGTTTTCTAATTGCCAGTTTCGTTGTCATTATAAAAATGTTTTTTTTCACATTTTCTAAATTTTCGAACTTTTTCTCAAAATCAACTTACTTTCCCCACCATTTTTTTCCATAACTAGTTTTCAAAGCAGCTTCATGAAATTCTAACACGATGACTGAACGTCAATGCTGAACACATTTACTTCTCTACGGTATGCCAAAAGAGTTCAAATTTCCCCAAAAAATCCAAAAATATTTAAGCATGTTCGCTTTTTTCTTAATAACTTTTAAAGTGTTATCTTTTTTTGTAGATAATGCATTAGTAAAAGATGCACCATTCAATTGTGCATCCAACTCTTTCCAAAACTCTGACCGCACATGCTCCACCACTGGTACAGGAGGTGAAAGGTCAGCCTATGTTTTCGTGATATTTTCCTCCATGACATGGGTGCATATGACCCTTTCTAGGTCAACATACGTGCATTTCAGCAAAAATCCGAGATAGCAGTCCTGTAGAGAATTGATGGGCGCTACTTTCGACTATTATATTACGTTCAAAAATGTTTCCAAAAAGGTCGAAAAATACAAATAATTTTTTGAGTACTAATTTTCGACCATTAAGAAAAGTTTTTCGAAACATTTTTTCCCTGTTTTCTAATTCCCAGATTCGTTTTCATTATAAAAATGATTTTAAACGTTTTCAAAATTTTCGACATTTTTCCCGAAATCAACTTTTACTTTCCCCCCCGCTTTATTCCATATCTTGAAGAGGAAATGAATATTTCGAGTATCCACCAGATAGCCCGAGGCGGGATCTATTAAATGATGTATAATTTATCATCATCCCGTAAGTATTACGGGATTTACGGGGCCTCGGATGTACGGCAGATTTTGAGACCAAATCCTATGTACATGAGTGTGCATATGCTCATATTTCAAAAAGTTACCGTCCGATTCCTTATTTAAGGACATATTCGTGATTAGCGCGTTATTCTACGTCTGAAAGGATGATCAGTCTTTGGGTCCGGGGACGATTTTAAAAATAGAGAAAATATTCTTTAAAAAATTAAAATAAAATGCATGTTGTAGCCCATGAATCAGCCGATCGAATGGTGCTATGCCGGTCGAGGTGGGTCAAAGGTTAAAGGGTCAAATCTGGGATCAAACGTAAACACGGGTTAGGTTAGCAGTTGTTAAAAGTCACGCCCAAAGTGCATGAGGGGTGTAATGCACTGACTAGACCCTGAACATGCCAAAATGTTGCAATTAAACCCAATCAGTAACTAATTTGCACCAAGTTGCACTGTGCATTCAATACTTACATGAGTTTATCCCAACGTACATCAATGGACGCGGTATGTTTCGGGGAGTCGACTGGTGTACGAATTTTTGGAATTGAACAATTAGGGCGCCATCTGGGGGCAAAAAACCGAAATATCGTAACGCTATGGGAAATGGTTTTTGCGAGGTGGAAGGTTCCCTATGGACCTTTTGAACGCGAATGGCATTACGGGAAGATGCTATGTTCAATTTGTGGTGTTATAAATTTTGAAAATCCAAAATCTGCCGGTAACTTTTCATTTCTTTTGAGTTTCCGAAATTTTTGACAGGCCAAAAAGGCAATTTTTAGAGAAACTATCAAATTTGCCGGGCTCTTCAGGACAAACTAAGGGAGATAACCGAGCTGGCTCTGATGCGCGAGATAGCCATTTAACAACACTATATCGTATTAGGAGATAAGTTCCGGACAGTCTTAACTTTAAGAGTTATAGGCGTGCAAATTAGGGGTCAAATTCCAAATTCTCAATATTGGTCGCCCATTAGCGCCCAGTGTTTTGAGAGTTAAGAAGCGGGGTTCACAAATTAAGTGCATAGAGCATAGAGCGCTTCTAAAACAAATTATCTTTAAAAAAAAATCCCAAATTTTGAAACATAACTTCCTTTTTTATAAAAAGACTTAGAACATTCTAGGTTTTTGCACCACATCCGGCATGACGAGAAACCTGGTTTGTTACAATTTCGAATTAGAAAAGCTTTAGATCATGTTTGCCATGGACTCAGTTTAATCAGCAGTTGCATCGCTGCATGTCTTGCCATGGTGCGGCATTTATATGAGCTTCTATATCATGTTGGCCATGGACTCTGTTTAATCAGCAGTTGCATCGCTGCATGCCTTGCCATGGTGCGGCATTTATATGAGCTTCTATATCATGTTTGCCATGGACTATGTTTAATCAGCAGTTGCATCGCTGCATGCCTTGCCATGGTGAGGCATTTATATGAGCTTCTATATCATGTTGGCCATGGACTCTGTTTAATTAGCAGTTGCATCGCTGCATGTTTTGCCATGGTGCGGCATTTATATGAGTTTCTATATCATGTTGGCCATGGACTCTGTTTGTCAGCAGTTGCATCGCTGCATGTCTTGCCATGGTGCGGCATTTATATGAGCTTCTATGTCAAAATTGTGAAAATTGTCTAAATTGATTGTCTAAACAAAATTGTCTAACACGATTATCAGTTTTAGGGTCAGGGGACGATTGTAAAAATTATTTTAAAAAAAAAAAAAAAATTAAATCCTAATATAATCCTAATACAATGACCGGAGGTCAATTCTGAACACATTTACTTCTTTACGGTATGCCAAAAAGTTTAAATTTCCCCCATAAAATCCAAAAATATTTAAGCATGTTCGATTGTTTCTTAATAACTTTAAAAGTCTTATCTTTTTTTGGAGATAATGCATTACTAAAAGATGCACCATTCAATTGTGCATCCAACCATATATCATACTTTGAATTATCATGCTCCACCACTGGTACAGGAGGTGAAAGGTCAACCTATGTTTTCGTGATATTTTCCTCCATGACATGGGTGCATATAACCCTTCCTAGGTCAACATACGTGCATTTCAGCAAAAATCCGAGATGCAGTTCTATAGAGAATTGATGAGCGCTACTTTCGACAATTATATTACGTTAAAAAATGTTTCAAAAAAGTTCAAAAAACACAAATATTCCTATCATTAGTAAATTTCGGCCATCAAAAACAGGTTTTTGAAAAATGTTTTGCTCTTTCTTAATGCCCAGATTAGTTCTCTTTACAAAACTGACTGTCAAAATTTCCAAAACCTTCAAAAATGTCTTCAAACTGCTTTTATGCAAAGTGCTTGTTTACATACTATTTATACCCCTCAATTTGTGCTCGATCTACACAATTTTGATGTCCGTCTGTTCATCTTGGGCAGGCACAACTTGTGGCTATCTCGAAATTTTCCGAAAATACCTTTTTGGTACTTAACATTTTCGTAAAGTTGGCTTAAGTTCGAGCAAATGTTTCCAAAGCAGCTTCCTGAAATCCTAATACAATGACCGGAGTTCAATTCGGAACACATTTACTTCCTTACAGTATGCCACAAAAGTTTAAATTTCCCCCCCAAAACCCAAGAATATTTAAGCATGTTCGATTTTTTCTTAATAACTTTAAAAGTTTTATCTTTTTATGGAGACAATGCATTACTAAAAGATGCATCATTCAATTGTGCAACCAACCATGTATGACACTTTGAATTATCATGTTACGTTGGTACAGGAGGAGGCAAGTGAACCCATGTTTTACTGCTTTTTTCCGTCCCAGACATTGAT
Organism: Ashinkailepas kermadecensis; assembly: GCA_034440615.1. Lineage (NCBI taxonomy): Eukaryota > Metazoa > Arthropoda > Thecostraca > Neolepadidae > Ashinkailepas > Ashinkailepas kermadecensis. The sequence continues at coordinate 43,509 of JAOTOM010000912.1, read as the reverse complement.
GCACATAACCCTTCCTAGCTCCACATACGTGCATTTCAGCACAAATCCGAGATAGCAGTTCTATAGAAAATTAATGAGCGCTACTTTCGACAATTATATTACGTTCAAAAATGTTTCGAACAAATGTCGAAAAATACAAATATTTTTTGGAGTACTAATTTTCGACCATCAAGAGCAGTTTTTCGAAAAAATATTTTCATGTTTTCGAATTACCAAATGAAGTCTGATTAAAAAACGGACTGAACATTTCCAAAATTTTCACAATTTTTCTCAAAATCCCGATAGGATGCCCCCCTTTTTATGCCATGACTAGACGAGTAAATTACTATTTCGCGTATACACCAGTTAGAGCTAGGCAGCATCTGGTGCGGTCCACCAATACGCGTCACACCTGGGGTGCAAAATAACACCGACCCATTTCGGATTTCTTCTTAAATTGGTGAACAGGGGTAATTGAGCGCCCCGAATCCAATAGTGACACTCCCATTTCGATCTGACCAACCGCACGTGCGTTATAGCCTCATGCACTTTTTGATGGTCACGATGCAGGGTTAACTTTAAATGGCCATAACTTCTGTTATAATCAATATAATTGCATAAACAGATATATCGCTGGATTCGTAATAGACCAAAGATCACGTTCCAGTGCTTTATTTTTAAATTTGACAATGTCTTTTTTTTGGTCACGTGACCTATGGTCACGTGACACATCATATCGAGCACATGGAAAATATCCAGTTTTTACATTTTTATATTCTTGTGTAGTATGTTGTCTTTGACTACAAAAGAAATTGGAGATATGTTTTTTTCTAGATTTTGCATTAAAAATCAGAGTATGGAGCCATGACGTCATCAATGGCACCCGATTGTAGGCCACTCAGGGTTGAAGTCAGTTTGTTTCGTGATCTCGTAGCCTTGCAACCTCCGATGACCTCGGGTGACCTTATCTGATCTGCATTTTACTTCCATGAACTTGACTGACCTTTGGTGACCTCCTAGGGGTCATTTAAGCAAAGACTTGACCTTTAACATTTATTGACGGGAGAAGGGAGATTATGGTTGTTTTTATGCTGAATTCGAATTAAGTGGCATATTCAATCGTTTGAGCAACGCTAATAGTCAAGTCCAATAAACGTCCGCATTCCAGATATTTAGTCATTAGTAACAGATCGTTATGGCTGGAAGGACAACGGTAGATCTCGCCCATATTTTTGGTGGTGGTCGTGTATGTGGGTATACAGGAAAACATACACTGGTCTGTATACAGACAGGTTTAGTGACAGGTGCAATGTATTGTTCTATGAATACATGCTTCACTGGAGTGGCTACCTAGACACTGATCCATCATTCAACGGCAGACATTGACGTGGCGCCCCTGTTCGCCCGACAGTTCGGCCACACTCATGGTGGTAGTATTTACCGGCACGAAGCAGTGCAGAGACTGTGTTCCCTGGACCGTCAGAGCTTTGGCGAAGCGGGTCTTTAGATTATGAGCTGTGGATTCGATATGGACTTGGCTAACGAACAAAGAGATAATTGAAGTTTGGAATTTTTCGGCCAGGAAGGTGTACACTTCTGAGGCTGTCGTGATCTGATGTGTGCGCGGACGGCAGAGACTTTCTCTCGCAGTCGCCCGTTTCATTGTGCCGCCGATGCCGTCACACGCCCCCTTCCCATGAGCTGTTCCAAAGAACTGCCGGTCACATTTTAATCCAAAGTCTGTCTCGTGCTGGCAGATGTTAATAAAGTTGAAACGATTTTTGTATTGTCCCGCGCAACCATCAGAAAAGTAATGAATTTTGGGGATCAGAGTCTTCAGTTCCGGGATTATTTTTTTTCTTCAAAAAGGCATGAACAGCAGTCGCGTTATGTTTTACCGAGTTTGACACGCCGCAAAAGGTCTGATGGACCGTAACATCGTCCTCTCGCCAATAGGAGATGAATGGGTGTATGGTGCATTGTCCCGCATCCAAATGGTAACTCTGAACCTCGTCCTGGATAACAAAAGTAATATTTTCCGAAAAATCTCCTACAACCACTGCTTCCCCAGGAGGAAGTGATTCCTTGAGGTCTGCAAGTGTTTTGCTCTGGTTAGCCAACACGTAATGATGTTTGGTCAGTTTTACGACCGCACTGCTTAAACTCTGTAGAAATTCACCTCGAGTCTGAACAACGTCAATTAGATTGCACCGATCCGTGCTGACCCATTGCTTAAACCGATGTTCTTGATCACTGTCCGCATCATCATCCCCTGAATCATCATCCACGCCAATATCATCACCGTCGTCGCCGTCGTCATCGTCGTCAATGTCGACTCCGTCATCGCGGTTGATTTTGTGACCGTCATCTTGTACGAGTCTCAAAAATCCCAACACACCCTCTTCCCCCGGACAGTCGTTACACCGGTGCATCATACAGTCGGGATCACTGCTGTCACATACGGCGTGGTCGATTAGATCGCGGTATGTGAGACCCGGAATTCCGTATGAATCTACCATTAGCTTGACATTCTCGTGGTACACACACACACACACGCTGTGCGTGCCGCTACTTCCAGCTAACACACAATGTCGCGGACGAAGTGCGCAAAATGAAGAAAACCCCAGTTTCGGATTGTTCGGGTCATCTTTGTATAGTTGATATGTTTCTTTCAGGGTACCGAGAATTAAGCGTTTTTGCATCTTTTCCTTTGCGCCATCTGCGTTACGCACGACTACATAGTCGTTTGCACCAGGACACATCCTACTGACATCATCTGACGCATAGAATGCTACCACCCTCTCTCTGACATCTAGTGTAATCCTTGTACCCCTCCCTCCTTTCCTTATTTCTGGGAAAAGACCACGTTCGTTAGCAAGCCTGCGGCTTTTCTTGGCCATGTGCAAGCTCGCCCCGAAGTAGCATGCAGTTTGCCGTATAGACAACGGAGATAGTGTGAGGATTTGAAGTCTCCGTCGATAGTCATCACTACGATCGTACTCGGCTTTCAATCGTTGCAACAGCTTGTCGTGTCTGAAATACACCATTTTCTATCAATATTTCCTTCATTTTTTAAAGCATGACAAGGGCACTTCACGTGATATTGTATTTACCTATTTAGGTGGCTAAGTTACGGAATTGGTAACTAATTTGCGCTTTAGTGGACCTTCACGGGGAAACTGGTAAGTACCATAAACATTGTTCAGCAAGTGCAAAATTATATAAATAATAATGATAAGAACAATATTGCTAAATATAAAAGTTTATGGACAATACCCTCAGCCCAGTTGCTCATTAATTACGTTTTTTTCCTTTAAGGGGAGAGGCCGCGATATCGGTAGCCTCTCTAGCTGTGTATATAATCAACAGATTCTCATATCACCTTCGGTGAACTATAGCGCGTCTAATACAGCAATGCTCCAATTTCATTTCAAAGTTCATTCGGCCTCATTTCGGACACCACCGAAGCATCAAATACAACAATTGCAACACATGCATGGCATAACACTCACCGCTCCAGTTTTATGTCAGTATCTGACCGCCTTCTTTTCTCTGGAGTGGCGCCAGGGGTTGGGATTTCCACACCCAGGGAAGTTGACAGTTTCCTTTTCATCAACCTTGTAGCTTCCCTCAATTTGCGCTTTCCTTTCGTCTGTTTCTGTGCTTCCGATAATCCACCTGTCAAAAAGAGTATAGTTTACAAAATGTCAATTTGATTTTCCGGACGCGATCAAAACTGTGTCCTCAAAGAACTGACGTTGTAAATATACCTACATACATGATGGAACCTGGGAACATTTGTCGCTCGCCCAAGGTTAATGTTGTGGTAATCGGAACAACATGCATTTTCTCCATTGTGAAACCCGAAACTATTAGACCCGGCGAACTGAGTGCAATGGAACATTTTTTTCTTTAATGGTGGTTTCCCTTTCATAACCGAAATGCAATTCATATAATCTGTATGCATATCAGCTTCAAAAGGATGTCTGATGATGGTAATGCACATAATACAGAATATTTACACGAGGAAAATTTATTCTTATGCGCCTAGCACTTACTTGTCCGAATCGGTGTCTGTTGGAGAACCTTCAGGACTTCTTCAGTATCTTCCTTGTAGATCTGTCGTCTCGCTGGTGTGTCGACATCGCACTGCGATGAGCTGCTTATTGACGTTGAATCATATTGAGATGAGTCTGACGAAGCTGGCGCAGAGGCTTCTTGAGCCACCTCCGGCGGCAAGCTCTTGGGGTCCTTTATCAATCTCTTCCGGCATGTTAGGCACAAGTAAGTACTCTTCTCAATACGACGATCTTGCACGGCACTTACTAAAGAAGCTGGCACTAACTGAACAGTTTTCCGACGCTGGACTTCGTGTACAGCATAATGATCTGCGCAATAGTTTCGGTACTCTTGTTTTTGCATCTTTGCAGCTCTATCGTAACTATAATTCACTGTAACGGAGACAAGGTCACATGTTAGGTCAAGGTCACACGTTATTCTTTGGAATCAAATTAGAGATTTACCTAAATTGCTAAACTCCAAGCCTTGAGGGAGTACTTTTGTATCTGAATTCGAATTCAGCATCCAAAATAACGCCAGTAATCTCCCTCCTCCCGTATAAGTCATTAAATGTCAAAGGTCAAGTTTTTGCTTAAATGACCCCCAGGAGGTCACCAAAGGTCAGTCAAGTTCATGGAAGTAAAACGCAGATCAGATAAGGTCACCGAGGTCATGGGAGGTTGCAAGGCTACGAGATCACGAAACAAACTGACTTCAACCCTGAGTGGCCTACAATCGGGTGCCATTGATGACGTCATCGCTCCATACTTTGATTTTTAATACAAAATCTAGAAAAAAACATATCTCCAATTTCTTTTGTACTCAAAGACAACATACTACACAACAATATAAAAATGTAAAAACTGGATATTTTCCATGCGCTCGATATGATATGTGTCACGTGACCTAAGGTCACGTGACCAAAAAAACAGAAATTGTCAAATTTAAAAATAAAGCACTGGAACGTGTTCTTTAGTCTATTACGAATCCAGCGATATATTTGTTTATGCAATTATGTTGATTATAACAAGTTATGGCCATTTAAAGTTAACCTTGCATCGTGACCATAAAAAAATGCCTGAGGCTATAACGCACGTGCGGTTGGTCAGATCGAAATGGGAGTGTCAGCATTGGATTCGGGGCGCTCAATTACCCCTGTCCACCAATTTATGAAGAAATCCGGGATGGGTCGGTGTGAAGGGGGGAGGGGGGGGGTGACGCGTATTGGTGGACCGCATCATCTATCTGATGATGTATAATTTATCATCATCCCGTAAGTATTACGGGATTTACGGGGCCGTAAAAATTATTTACAAAAACAAAAATTAAACGTATGTTGTAGCCCATCAGTCAGCGGATCGAATGCTACTATCCCGGTCAAGGTAGGTGAAAGGATAAGGGGTCAAATCTGGGGTCAAACGTAAACACGGTATAGGTTAGCAGTTGTGAAAAGTCACGCCCAAAGTGCATGACGGGTATAATGCACTGACTAGACCCTGAACATGCCAAAATGTTGCAAATAAATTCAACTATAAGGAATTTTTAACAAGTTGCACTGTGCATTCAATACTTATATAAGTTTGTCGCAACGTACATCAATCGACGCGGTATGATTCTGGGAGTCGATTCGTGTGTGAATTTTTGAAATTCGACAATTAGGGCGCCATCTGGGGGCAAAAAAACGAAATATCGTAACGCTATGGGAAATGGTTTTTGCGAGGTGGAAGGTTCCCTATGGAACTTTTGAACGCGAATGGCATTACGGAAAAATGCTACGTTCAATTTGTGGTGCTATAAATTTAGAAAATCCAAAATTTGCCGGTAAATATTCCGTTTTTTGGAGTTTCCGAAATTTTTGACAGGCCAAAAAGGCACTTTTTAAAGAAACTGTCAATTTTTACGGGATCTTCAGGGAAAACTAAGAGAGATAACCGAGCTGGCTTTCATGCGACAGATAGCCCACTAACAGGTCTATATTGTATTAGGTCATCAGTTCTGGGAAGTCTTAACTTTAAGAGTTATAGGCGTGCAAAGTAGGGGACAAATTGCACTATGTCAATATTCGACGGCCTCTAGCGCCCTGAGTTTTAAGAGTTAAGAAGCGAATTTCACAACTTGAGCTAAGGACATGGAGCGCTTTAAAAAAAAATTATTTGAAAAAAATTTGGAAAATTTTCCCAAAATTTTGAAAAGTTACTTTTTTATCAAAAGACTTAGAACATTCTAGTTTGTTGCACCGCATCCGGCATGACGAGAAACGTGGCATGTTAGAATTTCGAATCAGAAAAGTCTTGAATTTTAAGAGTTATTCAACATTTTCTTAAAATGTTGATATTAATATGCTCATATCTCGAAAAGTTACCGTCCAGATCGCGTTTTGAACACAGTTTTGAGCTCAGCAGTTGCATTGCTGCATGTCTTGCCGGCGTCTCTGTCTGCCTCCGGCCATGGCCTCTGTTTGTCAGCAGTTGCATTGCTGCATGTCTTGCCGGAGTCGTGTCGGACTCCGGCCATGGACTCCGTTTGTCAGCAGTTGCATTGCTGCATGTCTTGCAGGACTCCAAAATTTGCCATCGTGCGGCATTGCTGCATGTCTTGTCGGACTCCGAAGTGTGTCTTTGCATCAGCGCTTTGCATCGAGAACAGCTTTTATATGATGTTGGCCATGGATTTTGTTTGTCAGCAGTTGCATTGCTGCATGTCTTGCCGGACTCGGAAGTTTGTCTTCTTGTATTTGAGGGAGACACCTTGTCTTCTTGTACTTTAGGGAGATTTAGCGTCATTCTACGTCTAAAAAGATTTTACCTACCAAGATTTTACCCCCAAAATCCCCAAAAATCCCTGAAGTGTCCCCTCTAAAGTACCCCCCCTATTACCCCCAAAATCCACCAAAAACACCTATACTAGATATATACCAGATATATATATTATTCCAGAAGTAGTATATATATATATATACTAGATATATACCAGATATACCAGATATATATTATACCAGAAGTAGTACATATATACTAGATAAATGTGCTCCCTAAAGCCGTTATCTAGTATATACTAGGTATATACTATATAAATGTGCTCCCTGAACCCCCCCTATACACCCAAAATCCCCCTGTCCCGAATGTGTCTCCATTAAGTGTCTTCGTTATATATTCCCCCAACACTATTACCCGCAATATCCCACTATACTAGATATATACCAGATACATATATTATACCAGAAGTAGTATATATATACTAGATATATACCAGATATACCACATATATTATACCAGAAGTAGTATATATACTAGATATATACTATATAAATGTGCTTCCTAAATCATTTATCTAGTATATACTAGATATATGCTATATAAATGTGCTCCTTGAAGCCCCCCCTATACCCCCAAAATCCCCCTGTCCCGAATGTGTCTCCATTAAGTGTTCGTTATATATCCCCCCCCAACACTATTACCCACAATATCCCACTATACTAGATATATACCAGGTATATATTATACCAGAAGTAGTATATATATACTAGATATATACCAAATATACCAGATATATATTATACCAGAAGTAGTATACATATACTAGATATATACTAGATAAATGTGCTTCCTAAAGCCTTTATCTAGTATATACTAGATATATGCTATATAAATGTGCTCCCTGAAGCACCCCCCCTATACCCCCAAAATCCCCCTGTCCCGAATGTGTCTCCATTAAGTGTCTTCGTTATATATTCCCCCAACACTATTACCCACACTATCCCACTATACTAGATATATACCAGATATATATATTATACCAGAAGTAGTATATATATATACTAGATATATACCAGATAAGTTTCCCAGTCTCCCTAAAGTGTCCTCCCTAAAGTCCCTAAAGCATTACTTTCCTCCCAAAATTCCCTAAATGCTTTTTTTTTTTTTTTTTTCCTTTTTTTTTTTGGGTTTTTTCCTTCCCATCGTTAACTTCCTCATATCTCGAAAAGTTACCGTCCAAATTGCGATTCGAACGCAGTTTTGAGCTCAGCGTGTCATTCTACGTCTAAAAGGATTACTTTCTGCCCAAAATGCCTTGAATGCTTCCTTTTTTTCTTCTTCTTTTTTTTCAATTTTAAATGCTCATATCTCGAAAGTTAACATCCTTTTTTTTATATATTTCTGAGATGACAGCGTCATTCTCCATCTAAAAAGATGTTGACCCCCAAAGGCCCTACCTCCGAAAATGCCCTACACACCCTCCAAAAATCCAATATAATTTTCAATTTTGAAATGCTCATATCTCGAAAAGTTACCGACCAAATCGCGTTTTGAACACAGTTTTTAGACCAGCGCGTCATTCTACGCCTAAAAGATTTTACCCCTAATTTACCCCCCTAAAGTTACCCACCCTAAGTTATTCCCCCTAATTTACCCCCAAAAGTTACCCCCTTAAGTTACCCTCCCCCCCCACACACACACACACACAAAGTTACTCCCCCAAAGTTACCCCCCAAAGTTACCCCCCCCAAGTTACCCCCAAGTTAACCCCCAAATTGCCCCCCCAGTTAACCCCCAATTACACCCAAAAGGTACCCCTCCAAGTTACCCCCCCAAAGTAACCCCCCAGTTACCCCCCCAAGTTACCCCCCCACCAAGGTACCCCAATTAAGTTCCCCCTAAGTTATCCCCCCTAATACCCCCAATATCCCCTGTCCCGAATGTGTCTCCCTCAAGTGTCCCCCTAAAGTATCCCCCAATATCCCTCAAAATGTTATCTTTTTTATCTTCTTTTTTTCTCAATTTTAACATGTTCATATCTCGAAAAGTTAACGTCCAAATCGCGTTTTGAACACAGTTCTGAGATCACAGCGTCATTCTACGTCTAAAAAGATGTTGACCCCGAAAGGCCCTACAACCGAAAATGCCCTACAGACCCTCCAAATATCCAATATTTTTTCAATTTTAAAATGCCCATATCTCGAAAAGTTACCGTCCAAATAGCGTTTTGAACACAGTTCTGAGATCACAGCGTCAATCTACATCTAAAAAGATGTTGACCCCCCCAAAGGCCCTACCACCGAAAAGGCCCTACAGACCCTCCAAAAATCCAATCTTTTTTTCTCTTTTTTTTCAATTTAAATTTCTTTTTTTTGGGTATAAGCTGTGTGAGTCCGTGATGTGTCGGTATGATATATGTGAGGGCGTCATGTGTGAGTGTGAGCTGTGTGAGGACGTCATGTGTGGATGTGAGGTGTGTGAGGCCGTCATGTGTGAGTGTGAGGTGTGTGAGGGCGTCAAGTGTGGGTGTGAGCTGTGTGAGGCCGTCATGTGTGGGTGTGAGCTATGTGAGGGCGTCTTGTGTGAGTGTGAGCCGTGTGATGGCGTCATGTGTGGGTGTGAGGTGTGTGAGGGCAACATGTGTAGGTGTAAAGTGTGTGAGGGCGTCATGTTTGGGTGTGAGGTGTGTGAGGGCGACATGTGTGGGTGTGAGGTGTGCAAGGGCGTCATATGTGGATGTCAGGTGTGTGAGGGCGTCTTGTGTGGGTGTGATGTCTGTGAGGGCGTCATGTCTTGGTGCGAGGTGTATTAGGGCGTTATGTGTGGGTGTGAGGTGTGGGAGGCCGTCATGTGTGGGTGTGAGCTGTGTGAGAGCGGCATGTGTGGGTGTGAGGTGTGTGAGGGAGTCATGTGTGGGTGTGAGGTGTGTGAGATCAACATGTGTGGGTGTGAGGTGTGTGAGGGAGCCATGTGTGGGTGTGAGCTATGTGATGGCGTCTTGTGTGAGTGTGAGCCGTGTGATGGCGTCATGTGTGGGTGTGAGGTGTGTGAGGCCGTCATTTGTGGGTGTGAGGTGTGTGAGGGCATCATGTGTAGGTGTGAGGTGTGTGACGGCGTCATGTGTCGGTGCCAGGTGTGTGAAGGCAGAATGTGTGGGTGTGTGGTGTGTAAAGGCAGAATGTGTGGGTGTGTGGTGTGTGAGGGCGTCATATGTGGGTGTGATGTGTGTGACGGCGTCATGTGTTGGTGGGTGAGGCCGTCATGTGTTGGTGTGAGCTGTGTGGGAGCGTCATGTGTGGGTGTGAGGTGTGTGAGGGCGTCATGTGTGGGTATGAGGTATGTGAGGGCGACATGTGTGAGTGTGATGTGTGTGAGGGCGTCTTGTGTTGGTGTGATCTGTGTGAGTGCGTCATGTGTGGGTGTGAGGTGTGTGAGGGCGACATGTGTGGGTATGAGGTGAGTGAGGGAGTCATGTGTAGGTGTGAGCTGTCTGAGGGTGTCATGTATGGGTGTGAGGTGTGTGAGGGCGTCAAGTATGGGTGAGAGCTGTGTGAGAGCTTCATGTTTGGGTGTGAGGTGTGTGAGGGCGTCATGTGTGGGTGGGTGAGGCCGTCATGGGTTGGTGTGAGCCTTGTGAGGTCGTCATGTGTGGGTATGAGCTGTGTGATGTCGTCATGTGTGGGTGTGAGCTGCGTCAGAGCTTCATGTGTGGGTGTGATATCTGTGAGGGCGTCATGTCTTGGTGCGAGGTGTGTTAGGGCGTCATGTGTGGGTGTGAGGTGTGTGAGGCCGTCATGTGTTGGTGTGAGCTGTGTGAGGCCGTCATACGTGGGTGTGAGCTGTGTGAGCGAGTCATGTTTGGGATTGAGGGGTGTGAGCCCGTCAAGTGTGGGTGTGAGCTGTGTGAGGGCGTCATCTGTGGGTGTGAGCTGTTTGGGGCCGTCATGTGTGGGTGTGAGGTGTGTGAGGCCGTCTTGTGTGGGTATGAGGCGTGTGAGGGCGTCATGTGTGGTTGGGTGAGGCCGTCATGTCTTGGTGTGAGCTGTGTGATGCCGTCATGTGTGGGTGTGCGGTGTGTGAGGCCGTCATGTGTGGGTGGGTGAGGCCGTCATGTGTTGGTGTGAGCTGCGTGAGGGCGTCATATGTGGGTATGAGCTGTCTGAGGGCGTCATGTGTGGGTGTGAGGTGTGGGAGGCCGTCATGTGTGGGTGTGAGCTGTGTGAGACCGGCATGTGTGGGTGTGATGTGTGTGAGGGGGTCATGTGTGGGTGGGTCAGGCCGTCATGTGTTGGAGTGAGATGTGTGATGCCGTTAGGTGTTGGTGTGTACTGTGTGGGGCCGCCATGTGTGGGTGTGAGCTGTGTGAGGTCGTCATGTGTGAGCCGTGTGAGGGCGTCATGTGTGGGTGGGTGAGGCCGTCATGTGTGGGTGTGAGCTGTGTAAGGCCGTCATGTGTGGGTGTGAGGTGTGTGAGGGCGACATGTGTGGATGTGAGGTGTGTGAGGGCGTCATGTTTGGGTGTGAGGTGTGTGAGGGCGTCTTGCGTGGGTGTGATGTCTGTGAGTGCGTCATGTCTTGGTGCGATGTGTGTGAGGTCGTCATGTGAGGGTGTGAGGTGTGGCAGGCCGTCATGTGTGGGTGTGAGCTGTGTGAGGGTGTCATGTGTGGGTGTGAGGTGTTTGAGGGCGTCATGTGGGTGTGTGAGGCCGTCATGTGTGGGTGTGAGGTATATGAGGGCGTCATGCGTGGGTATGAGTTGTGGGAGGTCGTCATGTGTGGATGTGAGCTGTGTGAGGCTGTCATGTGCGGGTGTGAGCTGTGTGAGAGCTTCATGTGTGGGTGTGAGGTATGTGAGGGCGTCATGTGTGGGTGGGTGAGACCGTCATGTGTTGGTGTGTGCTGTGTGAGGTCGTCATGTGTGGGTGTGTGCTGTGTGAGGCCGTCATGTATGGGTGTGATCTGTGTGAGAGCTTCATGTGTGGGTTTGAGGTGTGTGAGGGCGTCATGTGTGGGTGGGTGAGGCCGTCATGTGTTGGTGTGAGCTGTGTGAGGTCGTCATGTGGGGTATGAGCTGTGTGAGACCGTCATGTGTGGGTGTGAGCTGTGTGAGAGCTTCATGTGGGGGTGTGAGGTGTGTGAGGGCGTCATGTGTGGGTGGGTGAGGCCGTCATGTGTTGGTGTGAGCTGTGTGAGGCCGTCATGCGTGGGTGTGAGCAGTGTGAGAGTGTCATGTGTGGGTGTGAGCTTTGTGATGGCGTCATCTGTGGGTGTCGTCTGTTTGAGGCCGCCATGTGTGGGTGTGAGGTATGTGAGGGCGTCATATGTGGGTGGGTGAGGCCATCATGTGTTGGTGTGAGCTGTGTGAGGCCGTCATGTGTGGGTGTGAGCTGTGTGAGGGCGTCATGTGTGGGTGTGAGGTGTGTGAGGGTGTCATGTGTGAGTGTGATGTGTGTGAGGTCGTCATGTGTGGGTAGGTGAGTCCGTCATGTGTTGATGTAAAGCTGTGTGAGGCCGTCTTGCGTGGGTGTGAGTTGTGTGAGGCCTTCATGTGTGAGTGTGAGCCGTGTGAGGGCGTCATGTGTGGGTATGAGATGTGGGAGGCGGTATTGTTTGGGTGTGAGCTGTGTGAGGGAGTCATGTGTGGGTGTGAGGTGTGTAAGGGCGCGTCATAATTGCGTGTGAGGTGAGTGAGGGCGTCATGTGTGGGTGTGAGCTGTGTGAGGCCGTGATGTGTGGGTATGAGCTGTGTGAGAGCGACATGTGTGAGTGTGAGCCGTGTGAGGGCGTCATGTGTGGTATGAGATGTGGGAGGCGGTAATGTTTGGGTGTGAGCTGTGTGAGGAAGTCATGTGTGGGTGTGAGGTGTGTGAGGGCGTCATAATTGCGTGTGAGGTGAGTGAGTGCGTCATGTGTGGGTGTGAGCTGTGTGAGAGCTTCATGTGTGGGTGTGAGGTGTGTGAGGGCGTCATGTGTGGGTGGGTGAGGCCGTCATGTGTTGGTGTGAGCTGTGTGAGGTCGTCATGCGTGGGTATGAGCTGTGTGAGGCCGTCATGTGTGGGTGTGAGCTGTGTGAGAGCCTCATGTGTGGGTGTGAGGTGTGTGAGGGCGTCATGTGTGGGTGGGTGAGGCCGTCATGTGTTGGTGTGAGCTGTATCAGGCCGTCATGCGTGGGTGTGAGCTGTGTGAGAGCGTTATGTGTGGGTGTGAGGTGTGTGAGGGCGTCATGTGTGAGTGGGTGAGGCCGTCATGTCTTGGTGTGAGCTGTGTGACGACGTCATGTGTGGGTGTGAGCTGTATGAGGGCGTCATTTGTGGGTGTGAGGTATGTGACGGCGCCATGTGTGTGTGTGTGAGGTGTGTGAGGGCGACATGTGTGGGTGTGAGGTTTGTGAGGGCGTCATGTGTGGGTGTGAGGGCGTCTTGTGTGGGTGTGATATCTGTGAGGGCGTCACGTCTTGGTGCGAGGTGTGTTAGGGCGTCATGTGTGGGTGAGAGATGTGTGAGGCCGTCCTGTGTGGGTGTGAGCTGTGTGTGAGGCCGTCATGGGTTGGTGTGAGCTGTATGAGGCCGTCATACGTTGGTGTGAGCTGTGTGTGGGAGTCATGTTTGGGTATGAGGGGTGTGAGCCCGTCATATGTGGGTGTGAGCTGTGTGAGGGCGTCATCTGTGGGTGTGAGCTGTTTGGGGCGTCATGTGTGGGTGTGAGGCGTGTGAGGCCGTCTTGTGTGGGTTTGAGGCGTGTGAGGACGTCATGTGTGAGTGGGTGAGGCCGTCATGTCTTGGTGTGAGCTGTGTGATGCCGTCATGTGTGGGTGTGAGCTGTGTGAGGCCGCCATGTGTGGGTGTGAGCTGTGTGAGGGCGTCATGTGTGAGTGTGACCCGAGTGAAGGCGTCATGTGAGGGTGTGAAGTTTGTGAGGTCGTCATGTGTGGGTGGGTGAGGCCGTCATGTGTTGGTGTATGCTGCGTGAGGGCGTCATATGTGGGTATGATCTGTGTGAGGTGGTCATGTGTGGGTGCGAGGTGTGGGAGGCCGTCATGGGTTGGTGTGAGCTGTGTGAGGCCGTCATACGTTGGTGTGAGCTGTGTGTGGGAGTCATGTTTGGGTATGAGGGGTGTGAGCCCGTCATGTGTGGGTGTGAGCTGAGAGAGGGCGTCATGTGTGGGTGTGAGCTGTGTGAGGGCGTCATCTCTGGGTTTGAGCTGTTTGGGGGCGTCATGTGTGGGTGTGAGGTGTGTGAGGCCGTCTTGTGTGGGTTTGAGGCGTGTGAGGACGTCATGTGTGAGTGGGTGAGGCCGTTATGTCCTGGTGTGCGCTGTGTGATGCCGTCATGTGTGGGTGTGAGCTGTGTGAGAGCTTCATGTGTTGGTGTGAGGTGTGTGAGGGCGTCATGTGTGAGTGGGTGAGGCCGTCATGTCTTGGTGTGAGCTGTGTGATGACGTCATGTGTGGGTGTGAGCTGTGTGAGGGCGTCATGTGTGGGTGTGAGGTATGAGACGGCGTCATGTGTGGGTGTGAGCTGTGTGAGACCGCCGTGTGTGGGTGTGATGTGTGTGAGGGCGTCATGTGTGGGTGGGTCAGGCCGTCATGGGTTGGAGTTAGATGTGTGATACCGTTAGGTGTGGGTGTGAGCTGTGTGAGGGCGTCATGTGTGGGTGTGATGTGTGTGAGTGCGACATGTGTGGATGTGAGTTGTGTGAGGGCGTCTTGTATGGGTGTGAGGTGTGTGAGGGTGTCATGTGTGAGTGTGATGTGTGTGAGGTCGTCATGTGTGGGTGTGAGCTGTGTCAGGCCGTCATGTGTGGGTGTGAGGTGTGTGAGGGCGACATGTGTGGATGTGAGGTGTGTGACGGCGTTATGTTTGGGTGTGAGGTGTGTGAGGGAGTCTTGTGTGGGTGTGAAGTCTGTGAGGGCGTCATGTCTTGGTGCGAGGTGCGTGAGGGCGTCATAAGTGCGTGTGAGGTGTGGGAGGCCATCATGTGTGGGTGTGAGCTGTGTGAGGGCGTCATGTGTGGGTGTGAAGTGTGTGAGGGCGTCATGTGTGTAAGTGCGAGGCCGTCATTTGTGGGTGTGAGGTGTATGAGGGCGTCATGTGTGGGTATGAGTTGTGGGAAGCGGTAATGTTTGGGTGTGAGCTGTGTGAGGTCGTCATGTGTGGATGTGAGCTGTGTGAAGCTGTCATGTGTGGGGGTGATCTGTGTGAGAGCTTCATGTGTGGGTGTGAGGTGTGTGAGGACGTCATGTGTGGGTGGGTGAGGCCGTCATGTGTTGGTGTGAGCTGTGTGATGTCGCCATGTGTGGGTGTGAGCTGTGTGAGGGCGTCATGTGTGGGTGTGAGGTGTGTGAGGCCGTCATATGTAGGTGTGAGCTGTGTAAGGCCGTCATGTGTGGGTGGGTGAGGCCGTCCTGTGTTGCTGTGAGCTATGTGAGTCCGTCATGTGTGGGTATGAGCTGTGTGAGGCCGTCATGTGTGGGTGTGAGTGGTATGAGAGCTTCATATGTGGGTGTGAGGTGTGTGAGGGCGTCATGTGTGGGTGGGTGAGGCCGTCATGTGTTGGTGTGAGCTGTGTGAGGCCGACTTGCGTGGGTGTGAGCTGTGTGGGAGAATCATGTGTGGGTGTGAGCTGTGTGAGGGCGTCATCTGTGGGTGTCGTTTGTTTGAGGCACCCATTTGTGGGTGTGAGGTATGTGAGGGCGTCATATGTGGGTGGGAGAGGCCGTCATGTGTTGGTGTGAGCTGTGTGAGGCCGTCATGTGTGGGTGTGAGCTGTGTGAGTGCGTCATGTGTGGGTGTGAGTTGTGTGAGGGTGTCATGTGTGAGTGTGATGTGTGTGAGGTGGTCATGTGTTGGTAGGTGAGGCCGTCATGTGTTGATGTGAGCTGTGTGAGGGCGTCTTGCGTGGGTGTGAGTTGTGTGAGGCCGTCATGTGTGGGTGTGAGCTGTGGGAGGTCGTCATGTGTGCATGTAAGGTGTGAGGGCCGTCATGTGTGGGTGTGAGGTGTGCGAGGGCGTCAAGTGTGGGTGTGAGCTGTGTGAGGCCGTCATGTGTGGGTGTGAGCTATGTGAGGGCGTCTTGTGTGAGTGTGAGCCGTGTGATGGCGTCATATGTGGCTGTGAGGTATATGAGGCCGTCATTTATGGGTGTGAGGTGTGTGAGGCATCATGTGAAGGTGTAAGGTGTGTGAGGGCGTCCTGTGTGGGTGTGAGGTGTGTGAGGGCGACATGTGTGGGTGTGAGGTGTGTAAGGTCGTCATATGTGAGTGTGAGGTGTGCGAGGGCGTCTTGTGCGGGTGTGATGTCTGTGAGGGCGTCATGTCTTGGTGCGAGGTATGTTAGGGCATCATGTGTGGGTGTGATGTGTGGGAGGCCGTCATGTGTGGGTGTGAGCTGTGTGAGGCCGTCATGTGTGGGTGTGAGCTGTGTGAGAGCGTCATGTGTGGGTGTGAGGTGTGTGAGGGCGTCTTGTGTAGGTGTGAGGTGTGTGAGAGCGACATGTGTGGGTGTCAGGTGTGTGAGGGAGCCATGTGTGGGTGTGAACTATATGATGGCGTCTTGTGTGAGTGTGAGCCGTGTGATGGCGTCATGTGTGGGTGTGAGGTGTGTAAGGCCGTCATTTGTGGGTGTGAGGTGTGTGAGGGCATCATGTGTAGGTGTGAGGTGCGTGAGGGCCTCACATGTGGGCATGAGATGTGTGATGGCGTCATGTGTGGGTGTGAGGTGTGGGAGGCCGTCATGTGTGGGTGTGAGCTGTTTAAGACCGTCATGTGCGGGTGTGATGTGTGTGAGTGCGTCATGTGTGGGTGGGTGAGGCCGTCATGTGTTGGAGTGAGATGTGTGATGCCGTTAGGTGTCGGTGTGAGCTGTGTGAGGCCGCCAGGTGTGGGTGTGAGCTGTGTGAGGGCGTCATGTGTGAATGTGAGCCGTGTGAGGGCGTCATGTGTGGGGTTGAGGTGTGTGAGGGCGTCATATTTGCGTGTGAGGTAAGTGAGACCGTCATGTGTGGGTGTGAGCTGTATGAGTGAGTCATGCGTGGGTGTGCGGTGTGTGAGGGCGTCATGTGTGAGTGTGAGCCGTGTGATGGCGTCATGTGTTGGTATCAGATGTGGGAGGCGGTAATGTTTGGGTGTGAGCTGTATGAGTGAGTCATGCGTGGGTGGGAGGTGTGTGAGAGCGTCATGTTTGCGCGTGAGGTGAGTGAGGGCGTCATGTGTGGGTGTTAGATGTGTAAGGATGTCAAGTGTGGGTGTGAGGTGTGTGAGTCCGTCATGTGTGGGTTTGAGGTTTGTGAGGTCGTCATGTGTGGGTGGGTGAGTCCGTCATGTGTTGGTGTGAGCTGCGTGATGGCGTCATATGTGGGTGCTCATAAAACACATGACTGCCTCACCCACCCACACATGACGCCCTCACACACCTCACAACCACACATGACGGCCTCACACAGCTCACACCCACACATGACGTCCTGACACAGCTCACACCCACACATGGCGGCCTCACACAGCTCACACCCACACATGACGGTATCACACAGCTCACACCAAGACATGACGGCCTTGCCCACCCACACATGACGCCCTCACACGCCTCACACGCACACATGACGGTATCACACAGCTCACACCAAGACATGACGGCCTTACCCACCCACACATGACGCCCTCATACGCCTCACACCCACACATGACAGCCTCACACACCTCACATCCACACATGACGGCCTCATCCACCCGCATATGACGCCCTCACACACCTCATACCTACACATGATGCCCTCACATACCTCACACCCACAAATGACGGCCTCACACACCTCAAACCCACACATGACGCCATCACACGGCTCACACTCACACAATACGCCCTCACATAGCTCACACCGACACATGGCTCCCTCACACACCTCACACCCACACATGTCGCTCTCGCACACCTCACACCCACACATGATGCGCTCACACACTTCACACCAACACATGACGCTCTCACCCAGCTCACACCCACACATGACGGCCTCACGCAGCTCACATCCACACATGACGGCCTCCCACACCTCACACCCACACATGGCGCCCTAACACACCTAGCACCAAGACATGAGGCCCTCACAGACATCATACCCACACAAGACGCCCTCACACACCTCACACCCACATATGACGCCCTTACACACATCGCACCCACACATGTTGCCCTCACACACCTCACAACCACACATGGCGCTCTCAAACAGCTCACACCAACACAGGAAGTCCTCACCCACCCACACATGACGCCCGCCCACACATCACACCCACACATGACGGCCTTACACAGCTCGCACCCACACATGACGGTCTCCCACACCTCACACCCACACATGACGCCCTCACACGGTTCACACCCACACATGACGCCCTCACGCAACTCACACCCACACATGACGGCCTGACCCACCCACACATGACGACCTCACACACCTCACACGCACTCATGACGGCCTCATACACCTCACACCCACACATGACGCCCTCACATGGATCACCCCCACACATGACGCCCTCACACAGCTCTCACCACACATGGCGGACTCACATAGCTCACACCCACACCTAGCGGCATCACACATGTCACTCCAACACATGACGGCCTCACCCACCCACACATGACGCCCTCACACACATCACACCCACACATGACGGTCACACACAGCTAACACCCACACATGATGGCCTTCCACACATCACACCCGCACATGACGCCCTCACACAGCTCATATCTACATATGATGCCCTCACGCATCTCACACCAACACATGATGGCCTCACCCACACACACATGACGGCCTCACATACGTCACACCCTCACATGACTCCTTGGCACGGCTCATACTCAAATATGACGCCCTCACACACCTCACACCCACACATGGCGGCCTCACACAGCTCACACCCACACATGACGGCATCACACAGCTCACACCAAGACATGACGGCCTCACCCACCCGCATATGACAGCCTCACACTCCTCACATCCACACATGACGGCCTCAAACAGCTCACACCAACAGATGACGCCCTCACACAGCTCACGCCCACAGATGACGCCCTCACACAGCTCACACCCACATATGACGGGCTCACACCCCTCATACCCAAACATGACTCCCACACACAGCTCACACCAACGTATGACGGCCTCATACAGCTCACACCAACCCATGACGGCCTCACACACAGCTCACACCCACACAGGACGGCCTCACACAGCTCACACCCACACATGACGGTATCACACAGCTCACACCAAGACATGACGGCCTTGCCCACCCACACATGACGCCCTCACACGCCTCACACGCACACATGACGGTATCACACAGCTCACACCAAGACATGACGGCCTTACCCACCCACACATGACGCCCTCATACGCCTCACACCCACACATGACAGCCTCACACACCTCACATCCACACATGACGGCCTCATCCACCCGCATATGACGCCCTCACACACCTCATACCTACACATGATGCCCTCACATACCTCACACCCACAAATGACGGCCTCACACACCTCAAACCCACACATGACGCCATCACACGGCTCACACTCACACAATACGCCCTCACATAGCTCACACCGACACATGGCTCCCTCACACACCTCACACCCACACATGTCGCTCTCGCACACCTCACACCCACACATGATGCGCTCACACACTTCACACCAACACATGACGCTCTCACCCAGCTCACACCCACACATGACGGCCTCACGCAGCTCACATCCACACATGACGGCCTCCCACACCTCACACCCACACATGGCGCCCTAACACACCTAGCACCAAGACATGAGGCCCTCACAGACATCATACCCACACAAGACGCCCTCACACACCTCACACCCACATATGACGCCCTTACACACATCGCACCCACACATGTT
Source organism: Ashinkailepas kermadecensis (assembly GCA_034440615.1). Taxonomy (NCBI): domain Eukaryota; kingdom Metazoa; phylum Arthropoda; class Thecostraca; family Neolepadidae; genus Ashinkailepas; species Ashinkailepas kermadecensis. The sequence goes on along the minus strand of JAOTOM010000912.1, from coordinate 23,783 downwards.
GCCCTCACACACCTCACAACCACACATGGCGCTCTCAAACAGCTCACACCAACACAGGAAGTCCTCACCCACCCACACATGACGCCCGCCCACACATCACACCCACACATGACGGCCTTACACAGCTCGCACCCACACATGACGGTCTCCCACACCTCACACCCACACATGACGCCCTCACACGGTTCACACCCACACATGACGCCCTCACGCAACTCACACCCACACATGACGGCCTGACCCACCCACACATGACGACCTCACACACCTCACACGCACTCATGACGGCCTCATACACCTCACACCCACACATGACGCCCTCACATGGATCACCCCCACACATGACGCCCTCACACAGCTCTCACCACACATGGCGGACTCACATAGCTCACACCCACACCTAGCGGCATCACACATGTCACTCCAACACATGACGGCCTCACCCACCCACACATGACGCCCTCACACACATCACACCCACACATGACGGTCACACACAGCTAACACCCACACATGATGGCCTTCCACACATCACACCCGCACATGACGCCCTCACACAGCTCATATCTACATATGATGCCCTCACGCATCTCACACCAACACATGATGGCCTCACCCACACACACATGACGGCCTCACATACGTCACACCCTCACATGACTCCTTCGCACGGCTCATACTCAAATATGACGCCCTCACACACCTCACACCCACACATGGCGGCCTCACACAGCTCACACCCACACATGACGGCATGACACAGCTCACACCAAGACATGACGGCCTCACCCACCCGCATATGACAGCCTCACACTCCTCACATCCACACATGACGGCCTCAAACAGCTCACACCAACAGATGACGCCCTCACACAGCTCACGCCCACACATGACGCCCTCACACAGCTCATACCCACACATGACGGCCTCCCACACCTCACACCACACATGACGCCCTCCCACACCTCGCACCAAGACATGACGCCCTCACAGACATCACACCCACACAAGACGACCTCACACACCTCACACCAACACATGACGGCCCCAAACAGCTTACATCCACAGATGACGCCCTTACACAGCTCACACCCACACATGACGCCCTCACTCAGCTCACACCCACACATGACTGGCTCACACTCCTCATACCCAAACACGACTCCCTCGCACAGCTCACACCTACGTATGACGGCCTTACGCTGCTCACACCAACACATGACTGCATCACACAGCTCACACCCACACATGACGGGCTCACACCCCTTATACCCAAACATGACTCCCTCACACAGCTCACACCCACGTATGACGGCCTCATACAGCTCACACCAACACATGACGCCCTCACTTACCTGACACCGGACCGCTCACAAAATGACGTTACGGCGTCCCGCACCTCACATCCACCTATGACGCCCTGACACACATCACAATCACACATCGAAGTTGGCGCGGACCGCCGGACGTGGAAGTGTTAAAATCCGAAAACCTGGGAGGGGCCGGAGGGCCGTGGCTACGCCCATACATACAACGTTGTTATCGGTAGTCGGTTCCATATCATAACAATAAGTAACACTAAGATAAATGTTTAATGTGAGGGAATGCTGTTTGCCGCCTGATAGCCTGACATGGGCACCTACATATTTTTTTCTTTAAAGTATTCAAAATACGAAAATAATTCATTGCGGACTTGTGCTGACCTGCTGATTGTAGGTGCGACATATAAGGTCAATGGTTTTCGTATCTCAGGTACCTACCTACATATAGCACAAAAATGCCCAACATACCTATTTATAACGTAAATTATCCTCCATAAATTAAGAGTTTGGCTAGTTCCGCAAAAACTGTCATTGATCTATCTCCTGCAGGATCGAACTGGTACAAAGGGTACAAACTCGACCTGCAATGGCTGATATCCAACTGCAAGTCACTGCGAAGGGAGAGCAGAAGGGGACCAAACGGCGGTAAAACAGGGCCTACATCGTTTGTGAGGTTTGTAAGAGCCAGCAGGATGCGGCAAACAAAGCGTCTGCCAACGGAGTCGTCCTCAGGCATACTTGCAGAAGGTGTGGAGAAACTCCGCCGTGTTGTGGACCACCTTCTTGGTCGTCCTCACCATGCAGCTGCTGAGGCTCAGAAGCTGGAAGAGATGTGGAACAGACAAACCGACAAACACCCGTGGCTCAGCATCATCAAGCGGCACAAGTCAACAACCATAGAGACCCTCATTAAGCTGGCTGTAGACGTGTACAGCGATTCTATGATCGAGACTCCGTCGGCGTGGTCATGGCTGTGTCGTTCGCTGGCCACAATGCACAGTAGTCGGCTCCTGTCCGCCATGTCAGACCATGGGTGGGAGTGGGAGTTCACACCCACAACTCCCTCTGGAACAGAGCTACACTACCTCTATCCAGCCGTGTACCGGGATATGGTAGAGTCAGTTGCAGCTGTGGAGGCAGAAAAGCTAGCAGACACCATCAACGCAGGCATCTGTTTCAGTATCCAGGTGGATGGAAGCGTGGATCGGATGCAGCTGGACACCAAGTTCGTCACGGCCCGCACGGTCTCAGAGAGCGGCAGGCTCACCTCTCTCTTTCTAGGCGTAGTCGAGTCTGAGAGCGGGGGTGCAGAGGCCTTCCTGGAAGCCACTACGCTCGCCCTGAACCATGCGAAGGCGGACACCGAAAAGCTGGTCGGCATAACGACAGATGGGGAAGCCGCCAACACTTGCCGGTCCAGTGCCCTCTGGAAACGCCTGGAAGACCATGTCAAGCACAAGCTGCTGGTGATGTGGTGTGTCTGCCACCGCGCCGATCTGGCTGTTGATAGCACTGAAAACTCTGTCCCGGAGCTTCGGCTGTGGAAGTCTGACTTGCTGAACGTGGCCACATACTTTCGCTCATCGAAGTCCAGAACGAAGATGCTAAAGAAAGCGGGAGCAAAGTATGCATTTCCAGCATACATCGAGGTGCGGTTCGCTGAGCATCTTCTCAGTCTGGTCAACGCCGTGCTGGCAAACCTTCCAGCGTGTCGAGAAGTTTGGAGAGAAATCGCTGCTTCGCAAGAGAAGAAAGCCAAGTCGGAGGCACGAGGGTACCTGGCGAAGTGGGAGGACGGAGGGAGATCCCACTACCTGATTGCGGTCATGGCGGACGCAATGACGTCAGTCCGCCATCTGCAGAAGCGCCTTCAGCAGGACAGCCTGACAATCCCCGACGTCTTGGAAGCACGTGATGGAACGAAAAACTATCTGGAGCTGATGGAGGCCGCTCCCGTGCCAGGTTGCAAAGAGGAGGCTCTCTTGGAGTCTACCGCAGGAGAAGCCGGGACCAGCCAGACCGACGGGGAAGACAAAGGTCATCGGAACGTAAAAACAAGTACGTGACAACATCGAACCGATCGATAGCAGCAGTTGCACAGAGATCGTGGCAGCAACCAAAAACTTCCTGTGTGAGCGACTCAACATTGACCAAGAGGAACAAGTAAAAGTGCTGATGACGCTCCTCACAGCCGAGTCCGTGACGGAGTTTATAAAGGAAGGTCGAGGCCTGGTGTCGATGCTGTTCTGAGAAGAAGCTGTGGCCGAATTCGCAGTCGCTGTGGCTGACAACTGGCTACGCATGTGTGGCGCTCGTGATGGCTGTGTGTCGAACGGGGCAAAGCTGCAAGCTATGGTGGTTACCAGCTCCGGTGTCTGCCAGAAACTCCTGGCTGCATTCATGTGTCTCACCCTCACAGCATGGGAACTGAACGAGCCGTATCACACTATAACCAGAAAAAGTCAAGTCATCGTCTCAACACTATGATGGACACAGTTCTGGGCCGTATGCTTGTGTCAATGAATGGAACAGGAGTTGGCCGCTATGACTCGAGACCTGCCGTCGCTCACTTCCTGCAGAAGAAAGAACGCCGTTGGGGAAACCCGACGCCTGAAGTGTACATGAAGCAGGAGTTCGCAAAGGGCTTCTATCGCTCTGGGGCCGTGTGAAGTAGAGGTACAGAGATGTGTGCTTGCCACCGCTCCGATCGGCTTGCTGTTCGGCATCCGATCGGCATTGTGTCGACTCATATACTTTTCAGTGGGCACTCGCCTCCCCCTCCCGGACAGTCCTCCCGAGTCGTCTCCCTTCCGGTCAGCTCCGGTTCCGTTTTTTAAAATTTTTATTATAAAATATCAAAATAAAAATAAATATCAAATTTTGGTAGATCGAAAATAAAGTGGCCTAAATCCGTGGAGAAAATTGAAAATGGGGTGTAGGTTGGTTTCAGCTGGGGCCACAAGTGCGTCCCGCAACCTCAGACTTGTGGCGGACCACATATGTTCCACCCCAGTGAAATTCTCTTAACACGCGTACTGGAGGGGGGGGCGAAATCCGCCCACCCCTCCGGTTTTTCGCAAATAACTGGAGATTTTACCGGTCGATATACGCGATTTTCGGTGTACCTGCTGAAAAATGAACGGCGCGTCGTTTAAAGCAAGAAAAATGGAAATCGCCCGAAAATTTTTCAAGTTAGGGGCCGCTAAAGTAAAAAAATGTTACAGCGCCAGACCACAAAAATCGGCGCAGATGCGCTCCCAGTATACTGACAAACGGGAAGTGTTCTAGGCAACACTAGGGACTTGTTTGATGCATATTGATATGCTGTATAGTTTCAAGGTCATGTTAGGTCACCAAGGTCAAGTCAGGTCAAGTTCATGACAGGTTAATGGAACCAAACTTGATCAACTGGAATGTTGCCATAAATGCACTACTGGTTGTCATTTGTACTGTTTGTCCTTGCGTTTCCATAGTTTATTCATGTACTTCACTCCCTTCTTCACGAAGCCGATTGCTCCGAGCTTCCCGACGGAGCAGTCGGGCGGGCGGCCGGTTCCGATAACTGGAACAGGTAACTGACCTGATAAAGTGGTGCTATATAGGTGACCTGAGGTCAAATGTTGGGTCTATCATTTGCATTGCATCATTAGTAATGTCCAAAACATCATTGATGCCCATTTTTGAGCATTTAAACACAATCACAGCAATCCATAACGATGAAAAGCCAAGCCACGCAAAACCGGAATATTTTGGCAATCTGACCTCATTTGACCTTGAAGATATTGACCTAAGGTCACAAAAATTGCACACAAAACAGGTCACTACTATGCCCATCCACCCTGCGAATTTCGTTCCTCCAGCTTTACTAGGAGCCGAGATCTTAGGGGGGCGGAATCCGCCCCCCTCCAGTGCGCGTAATTCTCAGAGGCCCTCCAGGGCGCGTGTTAAAATAGGCCCTGGCTCACACCCACGTATGACGGCCTCACACAGCTCACACCAACACATGACGCCCTCACTTACCTCACACGCAAACATGACGACCTCACACACATCACACCCACACATGACGCCCTCACACAGCTCACACCCACACATGACGTCCTCGCCGATCACACCCACACATTACGGCCCCCTACACGTCACAACCACACATGACGCCCTCACACACCTCACACCCACACATGACGGCCTCACCCACCCACACATGACGCCCTCACACACCTCACACCCACACATGACACCCTCACACACCTCACACCCACACATGACGCCCTCACACGGCTCACACTGACACACGTCGCCCTCACACAGCTCACACCCACAGATGACGGCCTCACACCGCTCACACCCAGACGTTACGGCCACCCGCACCTCACGCCCACACATGACGCCCTCACACACCTCACACCCACACATGACGCCCTCACACACCTCGCACCAAGACATGACGCCCTTACAGACATCACACCCACACAAGACGCCCTCACACTCATCACACACACACATGTCGCCCTCACACACCTCACACCCACACATGACGCCCTCACACACCTCACACCCACACATGACGCTCTCACACAGCTCACACCAACACAGGACAGCCTCACCCACCAACACATGACGCCCTCACACACCTCACACCCACAAATGACGACCTCACACACCTCACACACACGATAACGCCCTCATACGGCTCACACCCACACATGTCGCCCTCACACACCTCACACCCACCCATGACGGCCTCACCCACCCACACATGACGACCTCACACACCTCACACGCACTCATGACGGCCTCACACATCTCACACCCACACATGACGCCCTCACACGGTTCACACTCACACATGACGACCTCACACAGCTCACACCCACACATGGCGGCCTCACACAGCTCACACACACACCTAACGGCATCACACATCTCACTCCAACACATGACGGCCGCACCCACACAAACATGACGCCCTCACACGCCTCACACCCACACATGACAGCCTCACACACATCACATCCACACATGACGGCCAAAACAGCTCACACCCACATATGTCGCCCTCACACAGCTCAAGCCCACACATGACGCCCTCACACAGCTGATACCCACACATGACGGCCTCCCACACCTCACATCCACACATGACGCCCTCACACACCTCCACCAAGACATGACGCCCTCACAGACATCACACCCACACAAGACACTCTCACACACCTCACAACCACACATGACGGCCCCAAACAGCTCACACCCACAGATCACGCCCTCACACAGCTCACACCAACACATGATGCCCTCACACACCTCACTTCCACACATGACGCACTCACATAGATCACACCCACACATGACGCCCTCACGCAGCTCACAACCACACATGACGTCCTCACCCACCCATACATTACGCCCTCAAACACCTCACACCCACACATGACACCCTCACACACCTCACACCCACACATGTCGCCCTCACAAACCTCACACACACACATGACGCCCTGACACAGCTCACACCCACACATGACGGCCTCACACAGCTCACACCCACACATGACGGGCTGCCACACGCTCACAACCACACATGACGGCCTCACATACATCGCACGAAGACATGACGCCCTCACAGACATCACACCCACACATGACGCCCTCACACATCTCACACCCACACATGACGGCCTCACACAGCTCACACGCACACATGACGGCCTCAAACAGCTTACACGCACACATGACGACCTCACACACCTCACACCCACACATGTCGCCCTCACACACCTCACACCTATACATGACGCCCTCACACACCTCATACCCACACATGCCCCCTCACACAACTCACACCCACTAATGACGCCCTCACACACCTCACACCCACACATGTCCCACTGACACGGCTCACACTCACACATGTCGGCCTCACATAGCTCACACCCACACATGACGGCCTCACTCAGCTCACACCCACACATGACTACCTCACACACCTCGCTCCAAGACATGACGCCCTTACAGACATCACACACACACAATACGCCCCACACTCCTCACACCCACACATGACGCCCTCACACAGCTCACATCCACACATGATGGGCTCACACCCCTCATACCCAAACATGACTCCCTCACACAGCTCACACCCACGTATGACGGCCTCACACAGCTCACACCAACACATGACGCCCTTACTTACATCACACGCAAACATGACGCCCTCACACACCTCACACCCACACATGCCGCCCTCACACAGATCACACCCACACATCACAGCCTCACACAACTGACACCCACTCATGACGGCCTCACACAGCTCACACCAACACAGGATGGCCTCACCTACCCACACATGACGCCCCCACACGGCTCACACTCACACACGACGCCTTCACGCAGCTCACCCCCACACATGACGGCCTCACACAGCTCACACCCACACATAACCGCCTTACACAGCTCAAACCCATCCATGACGCCCTCACACAGGTCACACCCACACATGACGACCTCACGCACCTCACACGCAAACATGAAGCCCTCACACACCTCACACAGACACATGACGACCTCACACAGCTCACACCTACACATGACGGCCTCACACCGCTCACACCCAAGCGTTTGGGCCTGCCGCCCCTCAACATCCACACATGACGGCCTCACCCACCCACACATGACGCCCTCACGCACCTAACACCCACACATGACTGCCGCCTCACACAGATCACACCCAGACATGACGCCCTCACACACCTCACACCAACACATGACACCCGCAAACAGCTCACACCCACACATGACGGCCTCACACAGCTCACGCCCACACATGACGCCCTCACACAGCTCACACACACATGACGCCTCTTACTCACCTCATACCCACGCATGTCGCCCTCACACACCTCACACCCACACATGACGCACTCACACAGTTCACACCCACACAGGACGCCCTCACACACATCACACCCACACATGTCGCCCTCACACACCTCACACCCACACATAACGCTCCGACACAGCTCACACCAACTCATGACGGCCTCACCCATTCACACATGACGCCCTCACACACCTCACACGCACTCATGACGGCCTCACACACCTCACACCCACACATTATGCCCTCACACGGCTCACACTTACGCATGACGCCCTCACACAGCTCACACCCACACATGGCGGCCTTACACAGCTCACACCAACACATGACGGCCTCACCCACCCACACATGACGCCTTCACACACCTCACACCCACACATGACGGCCTGACACACCTCACACCCACACATGACGGCCTGAAACAGCTCACACCCACAGATGACGGCCTCTCGCAGCTCACGCCCACACATGACGGCCTCACACACCTCACACCCATACATGACGACCTCACACACCTGACACCCACACATGACGGTCTCACACAGCTCACACCCGCACATGCCGGCCTCCCACACCTCACACCCACACATGACGCCCTCACACAGCTCATACCCACATATGACGCCATCACGCAGCTCACACCAACACATGACGGCCTCAGCCATCCACACATGACGCCCTCATAAACCTCAAACCCACACATGACGGCCTCACACACCTCACACCCACACATGATGCCCTCGACACTCACAATCACACATTACAGCCTCACACAGCTCACACCCACACATGACGGACTCAAACAGCTCACACCCACACATGACGGCCTCACACAGCTCACAACCACACATGACACCCTCACACAGCTAACACCCACACATGACGCCCTCACACACATGACGGGCTCACACCCCTCATACCCAAACATGATTCCGACACAAAGCTCACACCCACGTATGACGGCCTCACACAGCTCACACCAACACATGATGCCCTCACTTACCTCACACGCAAACATGACGCCCTCACACACCTCACACCCACACATGACGCCCTCACACAGCTCACACCCACACATGGCGGCCTTACACAGCTCACACCCACACATCACAGACTCACACAATTGACCCCCACGCATGACGGCCTCACACAGCTCACACCAACACAGGATGGCCTCACCTACCCACACATGACGCCCTCACACACATCACGCCCACACATGACACCCTCACACACCACACACCCACACATGACGCCCTCACACGGCTTACACTCACACACGACGCTTTCACACAGCTCACACCCACACATGACGGCCTTACACAGCCCACACCCACACATGACGGCCTCACACAGCTCACACCCACCCATGACGCCCTCACACAGGTCCCACCCACACATGATGACCTCACGCACGTCACACCCATACATGACGCCCTCACACACCTCACACCCACACATGACGGCCTCACACACCTCACACCCACACATGACGCATTCATACGGCTCACACTCAAACATGACGCACTCACACAGCTCACACCCACACATGACGGCCTCACACAGATCACACCCGCACATGACGCCCTCACACAGCTCACACCAACACATGACGGCATCACCCACCCACACATGACGCCCTCACACACATCACACCGATACATGACACCCTCACACAGCTTACACAGCCAGACGGCCCGTGTACCCGGTGACGGGTGCTCGGGCGCGGCCAGCGAGCGATAGACGGCAGACGGGAGCGCAGCGACCGACGGCCGTCTATCGCTCGATCCTAAAGCTGTCTATCGCTAGCTGGACGGCCCGGACGACTGCACCCGAGCCGTCTATCGCCCGCTCACGACGCTGTCTATCGCTCGCTGGCTGGCCTCCACGGCTGTACCCGGGCCGTCTATCGCTCGCACGCGCAGCCGTCTATCGCTCGCTGGCCGGCCCGAACGGCTGCACCCGGGCCGTCTATCGCTCGCTGCCGACGCCATCTATCGCTTGCTCCCGACCCCGTCTATCGCTCGCTCCCGTCGCCGTCTATCGCTCGCTCCCGAAGCCGTCTATCGCTCGCCGGTCGGCCCGGACGGCTGCACCCGGGCTGTATATCGCTCGCTCACGACGCCGTCTATCGCTCGCTCTCGCTGCCGTCTATAGCTCTCTGGCCGGCAGTGCGGCTGCACCCGGGCCGTCTATCCCTCGCTCCCGACCCCGTCTATAGCTCGCTGCCGGCAGGGCGGCTGCACCCAGGCCGTCTATCCCTCGCTTCCGACGCCGTCTACCACTCGCTCCCAACGCTGTCTATCGCTCGCTCCCGACGCCATCTATCGCTCGAACCCGAAGCCGTCTATCGCTCGGTGGCATGCCCGGGCGACAGCACCCGAGCCGTCTATCGCTGGCTCCCGAAGCCGTCTATCGCTCGTTTCAGACGACATCAATCGCTCGCTCCACACGCCGTCTATCGCTCCCTGGACGGCCCGGACGGCTGCACCCGGGCCGTCTATCGCTCGCTGCCGACGCCGTCTATCGTTTGCTCCCGACGCCGACTATCGCTCGCTCCCGACACCGTCTATCGCTCGCTGGCTGGGCCGCGCAGCTGCACCGGGCCGTCTATCGCTCGCTCCCTACGCTGTCTATCGCCCGCTCCCGACGCCGTCTATCGCTCGATCCAGAAGCCGTTTATCGCTCGCTCACGACGCCGTTTATCGCTCGCTGGCCGGCCCGGGCGGCTGCACACGAACATCTATCGCTAGCTCCCGACGCCATCTATCGCTCGCTCCCGACGCCGTCTATCGGCCGCTCCCGACGTCGTCTATCGCTTGCTCCCGACGCCGTCTATCGCTCGCTGAGCGGCCCGGGCGTCTATCGCCCGCTCCCGACGTCGTCTATCGTTTGCTCCCGACGCCGTCTATCGCTTCCTGGCCGGGCCGGGCAGCTGCACCGGGCCGTCTATCGCTCGCTCCCTACGCTGTCTATCGCCCGCTCCCGACGCCGTCTATCGCTCGATCCCGAAGCCGTTTATCGCTCGCTCACGACGCCGTTTATCGCTCGCTCCCGACGCCGTCTATCCCTCGCTGGCCGTCTCGGAAGGCTGCACCCGGGCCGTCTATCTCTCGCTCCCGTCGCCGTCTATCGCTCGCTGGCCGGCCCGAACGGCTCCACCCGGGCCATCTATTGCTCGCTTCCGATGCCGTCTATCGCTTGCTCCCGACGCCGTCTATCGCTCGCTCCCGAAACCGTCTATCGCTCGCTGGCCGGCCCGGACGGCTGCACCCGCGCCGTCTATCGCTCGCTCCCGACGCCGTCTATCGCTCGCTGGCCGGCACGGACGGCTGCACCCTGGCCGTCTATGGCTCGCTCCCAACGCTGTCTATCGCTCGCTCCCGAAGCCGTCTATCGCTAGCTGGTCGGCCCGGACGACTGCACCAGAGCCGTCTATCGCTCGCTCCCTACGCCGTCTATCGTTCGCTCCCGACGCCGTCTATCGCTCGCTGGCTGGCCCGGACGGCTGCATCCGGGCCGTCTATCGCTTGCTCCCGACGCCGTCTATCGCTCGCTGGTCGGCCCGGAAGGCTGCAACTGGGCCGTCCATCGCTCGATCCTGACGCCGTCTATCGCTTACTCACGACGCCGTCTATCGCTTACTCACGACGCCGTCTATGGCGCGCTGGCCGGCCCGGACGGCCGCACTGTGCTCTCTATCGCTCGCTCCCGACGCCGTCTATCGCTCGCTGGCCGGCCCGGACGACAGCACCCGAGCCGTCTATCGCTGGCTCCCGAAGCCGTTTATCGCTCGTTTCCGACGACATCAATCGCTCGCTCCACACGCCGTCTATCGCTCCCTGGAAGACCGGACGGCTGTACCCGGGCCGTCTATCGCTCGCTGCCGACGCCGTCTATCGTTTGCTCCCGACACCGGCTATCGCTCGCTCCCGACACCGTCTATCGCTCGCTGGCCGGTAGGGCGGCTGCACCCGGGCCGTCTATCCCTCGATCCCGACCCCGTTTATCGCTCGCTGGCCGGCCCGGGCGGCTGCACACGGACATCTATCGCTAGCTCCCGACGCCATCTATCGCTCGCTACAGACGCCGTCTATCGGCCGCTCCCGACGTCGTCTATCGCTTGCTCCCGACGCCGTCTATCGCTCGCTGAGCGGCGCGGGCGTCCATCGCCCGCTCCCGACGTCGTCTATCGCTTGCTCCCGACGCCGTCTATCGCTTGCTGGCCGGGCCGGGCAGCTGCACCGGGCCGTCTATCGCTCGCTCCCTACGCTGTCTATCGCCCGCTCCCGACGCCGTCTATCGCTCGATCCCGAAGCCGTTTATCGCTCGCTCACGACGCCGTTTATCGCTTGCTCCCGACGCCGTCTATCCCTCGCTGGCCGTCTCGGAAGGCTGCACCCAGGCCGTCTATCTCTCGCTCCCGTCGCTGTCTATCGCTCGCTGGCCGGTCCGAACGGCTACACCCGGGCTATCTATCGCTCGCTTCCGATGCCGTATATCGCTTGCTCCCGACGCCGTCTATCGCTCGCTCCCGAAACCATCTATCGCTCGCTGGCCGACCCGGACGGCTGCACCCGTGCCGTCTATCTCTCGCTCCCGACGCCGTCTATCGCTCGCTGGCCGGCACGGACGGCTGCACCCTGGCCGTCTATGGCTCGCTCCCGACGCTGTCTATCGCTCGCTCCCGAAGCCGTCTATCGCTAGCACCCGCCGACGCTCGCTCCCGACCCTCTATCGCTCGCTCCGACGCCGTCTATCGCTCGCTACTGGTCGGCCCGGACGACTGCACCAGAGCCGTCTATCGCTCGCTCCCTACGCCGTCTATCGTTCGCTCCGGACGCCATCTATCGCTCGCTGGCTGGCCCGGACGGCTGCATCCGGGCCGTCTAGCGCTCGCTCCCGACGCCGTCTATCGCTCGCTGGTCGGCCTGGAAGGCTGCAACTGGGCCGTCCATCGCTCGATCCTGACGCCGTCTATCGCTTGCTCACGACGCCGTCTATCGCGCGCTGGCCGGCCTGGACGGCTCCACCCGGGCCGTCTATCGCTCGGTTCCGATGCAGTCTATCGCTTGCTCCCGACGCTGTCTATCGCTCGCTCCCGACACCATCTATCGCCCGCGCCAACTATCGCTCGCTCCCGACGCCGTCTATCGCTCGCTGCCGGCACGGACGGCTGCACCCTGGTCGTCTATCGCTCGCTCCCGGCGCCGTCTATCGCTCGCTCCCAACACCGTGTATCGCTCTCTGACTGGCCTGGACGGCTGCACCCGGGCCGTCTATCGCTCGCCGCCGACGCCGTCTATCGCTCGCTCCCGACGCCGTCTATCTCTAGCTGGCCGGCTCGGACGGCTGCACCCGGGCCGTCTATCGGTCGCCGCTGACGCCGTCTATCGCTGACTCCCGACGCCGTCTATCGCTCGCTGGTCGGCCCGGAAGGCTGCAACTGGTACGTCCATCGCTCGCTCCTGACGCCGTCTATCGCTTGCTCACGACGCCGTTCATCGCGCGCTGGCCGGCCTGGACGGCTCCACCCGGGCCGTCCATCGCTCGGTTCCGATGACGTCTATCGCTTGCTCCCGACGCTGTCTATCGCTCGCTCCCGAAACCATCTATCGCCCGCGCCAACTATCGCTCGCTCCCGACGCCGTCTATCGCTCGCTGGCCGGCACGGACGGCTGCACCCTGGTCGTCTATCGCTCGCTTCCGGCGCCGTCTATCGCTCGCTCCCAACACCGTGTATCGCTCTCTGACTGGCCTGGACGGCTGCACCCGGGCCGTCTATCGCTCGCCGCCGACGCCGTCTATCGCTCGCTCCCGACGCCGTCTATCTCTAGCTGGCCGGCTCGGACGGCTGCACCCGGGCCGTCTATCGCTCGCCGTCGACGCCGTCTATCGCTGGCTCCCGACGCCGTCTATCGCTCGCTGGTCGGCCCGGAAGGCTACAACTGGTACGTCCATCGCTCGCTCCTGACGCCGTCTATCGCTTGCTCACGACGCCGTGCAGCCGCCCCGGCCCGGGCGGCTGCACTGGGCCGTCTATCGCTCGCTTCCGATGCCGTCTATCGCTCGCTGGCCGGCCTGGACGGCTCCACCCGGGCCGTCTATCGCTCGCTTCCGACGCCGTCTATCGCTCGCTGTCCGGCACGGACGGCTGTACCCTGGTCGTCTATCGCTCGCCCCCGGCGCCGTCTATCACTGGCTCCCTACGACGTGTATCGCTCGCTGACTGGCCCGGATGGCTGCACCCGGGCAGTCTATCGCTCGCTTTCGATGCCGTGTATCGCTCGCTGCCCGGCCCTGACGGCTGCATCCGGGCCGTCTATCGCTCGCTTCCGACGCCGTCTATAGCTCGTTTCCGACGCCGCCTATCGCTTGCTGCTCGGCCCGCGGAGCTGCACTCGGTCATCTATCGCTAGTTCCGGACGCCGTCTATTGCTCGCTCCTAACCCTGTCTATCCCTCGCTCCCGACGCCGTCTATCGCTGGCTGGCCGTCACGGATGGCTGCACCCTGGTCGTCTATCGCTCGCTCCCTGCGCAGTCTATCGCTCGCTCCCGACGCCGTCTATCGCTCGCTGGCTGGCCCGGACGGCTGCACCCGGGCCGTCTATCGCTCGCTCCCGACGCCGTCTATCGCTCGCTCCCGACGCCGTCTATCGCTCGCTGGCCGGCACGGACGGCTGCACCCTGGTCGTCTATCGCTCGCTCCCGGCGCCGTCTATCGCTCGCTCCCGACGCCGTCTATCGCTCGATACCGACGCCGTCTATCGCTCGCGGACTGGCCCGGACGGCTGCATCCGGGCCGTCTATCCCTCGTTCCCGACCCCGAATATCGCTCGCTGGCCGGCCCGGGCGGCTACACCCGGCCATCTATCGCTAGCTCCCGACGCCGTCTATCGCTCATTCCCGACGCCGTCTATCGCTCGCTCCCGACGCCGTCTATCGCTCGCTGGCCGGCACGGACGGCTGCACCCTGGTCGTCTATCGCTCGCTCCCGGCGCCGTCTATCGCTCGCTCCCAACACCGTATATCGCTATCTGACTGGCCCGGACGGCTGCACCCGGGCCGTCTATCGTTCTCTTCTCATGCCGTGTATCGCTCGCTGGTCGGCCCGGACGGCTGCACCCGGGCCTTCTATCGCTCGCTCCCGACGCCGTCTATCGCTCGCTCACGACGCCGTCTATCGCTCGCTGGTCGGCCCGGACGGCTGCACCCGGGCCGTCTATCGCTCGCTCCCGAAGCCGTCTATCGCTCGCTACCGACCCCATCTATCGCTTCCTCCCGACGCCGTCTATCGCTCGCTCCCAACCCCGTCTATCGCTCCTCCCGACACCGTCTATCTCTCGCTGGCCGGCCCGGACTACTGCTCTCCAGCCGTCTATCACTCGCTCATGACGCCGCCTATCGCTCGCTCCCGACGCCGTCTATCGCTCGCTGGTCGGCCCGGACGACTGCACCCGGGCCGTCTATCGCTCGGTCCCGAAGCCGTCTATCGCTCGTTTCCCACGACGTCCATCGCTCGTTCCAGACGACGTCTATCGCTCCATGGCCGGCTCGGACGGCTGCACCCGGGCCGTCTATCGCTTGCTCCCGACGTCGTCTATCGCTCGCTCCCGTCGCCGTCTATCGCTCGCTGGCCGGCCCGAACGGCTGCACCCCGGCCGTCTATCGCTCGCTTCCGACGTCGTCCATCGCCCGCTGGCCGGCCCGCACGGCTGCACCCGATCCGTCTATCGTTCGCTCACGAGGCCTCTATCGCTTGCTCCCAACGCTGTCTATCCCTCGCTCCCGACGCCGTCTATCGTTCGCTCCCGACGCCGTCTATCGCCCGCCGGCCGTCCCGGATGGCCGCACCCTGGTCGTCTATCGCTCGATCCTTACGTCGTCTATCGCTCGCTCTCGAGTCCGTCTATGGCTCGATCCCGAAGTCGTCTATCGCTCGCTGGATGGTACGGACGGCTGCAACCGGGCCGTCTATTGCTCGCTGCCGACGCCGTCCATCGCTTGCTCCCGACGCCGTCGATCGCTCGATGGCCGGCCTGAACGGCTGCACCCGGACTGTCTACCGCTCGCTCCCGACGTCGTCCATCGCTCGCTGGCCGGACCGCACGGCTGCATCCGTGCCGCCTATCGCTCGTTCACGACGCCGTGTATCGCTCGCTCCCGACGCCGTCTATCGCTCGCTCCCGTCGCCGTCTATCGCTCGCTTCCGAAGCCGTCTATCGCTCGCTGGTCGGCCCAGACGGCTACACCCGAGCCGTATATCGCTCGCTCACAACGCCGTCTATCGCTCGTTCCGGCCGCCGTCTATAGCTCGCTGGCCGGCAGGGCGGCTGCACCCGGGCCGTCTATCCCTCGCTCCCGACGCCGTCTATCGCTCGCTCCCAACGCTGCCTATCCCTCGCTCCCGACACCGTCTATCGCTCGCTCCCGACACCGTCTATTGCTTGCTGGTCGGTCCGGACTGTTGAACCCGTGCAGTCTATCGCTCGCTCCCGACGCCGTTTATCGCGCGCTGGCCGACACGGACGGCTGCACCCTGGTCATCTATTGCTCGCTCCCGGCGCCGTCTATCGTTCGCTGCCCGGCCCGGGCGGCTGCACTCGGGCCGTCTATCGCTCGCTCCCTAAGCTGTCTATCTCCCGCTCCCGACGCCGTCTATCGCTCGCTGACTGGCCCGGACGGCTGCACCAGGGCCGTCTATCGCTCGCTCCCGACGCCGTTTATCGCGCGCTGGCCGACACGGACGGCTGCACCCTGGTCATCTATTGCTCGCTCCCGGCGCCGTCTATCGTTCGCTGCCCGGCCCGGGCGGCTGCACTCGGGCCGTCTATCGCTCGCTCCCTAAGCTGTCTATCGCCCGCTCCCGACGCCGTCTATCGCTCGCTGACTGGCCCGGACGGCTGCACCAGGGCCGTCTATCGCTCGCTTCCGACGCCGTCTATCGCTCGATCCCGACGCCGTCTATCGCTTGCTGGCCGTCTCGGAAGGCTGCACCCGGTCCGTCTATCTCTCGATCCCGTCGTCGTCTATCGCTCGCTGTTCGGCCCGAACGGCTGCACCCGGATCGCCTATCACACGCTCCCCGACGCCGTCAATCGCTCGCTCCCGATGCCGTCTATCGCTCGCTCCCGATCCCGTCTATCGCTTGCTCCCGACGCCGTCTATCGCTCGCTGGTCGGCCCGGGCGGCTGCACCCGAGCCGTATATCGCTGGCTCACAACGCCGTCTATCGCTTGCTCCCGACATCGTCTATTGCTTACTGGCCGGTACGGACGGCTGAACCCGTGCAGTCTATCGCTCGCTCCCGACGCCGTCTATCGCTCGCTCCCGACGCCGTCTATCGCTCGATCCCGAAGCCGTCTATCGCTCGCTGGCCGGCCCGGACGACTGCACCCGAGCCGTCTATCGCTCGCTCACGACGCCGTTAATCTCTTGCTCCAGACGCCGTCTATCGCTTGCTGGCCGTCTCGGAAGGCTGCACGCGGGCCGTCTATCTCTCGATCCCGGCGCCGTCTATCGCTCGCTAGCCGGCCCGAACGGCTGCATCCGGGCCGCATATGGCACGCTCCAGACGCCGTCAATCGCTCGCTCCCGATGCCGTCTATCGCTCGCTCCCGACCCTGTCTATCGCTTGCTCCCGACGCCGTCTATCGCTCGCTCCCAACCCCGTCCATCGCTCCTCCCGACACCGTCTATCTCTAGCTGGCCGGCTCGGACGGCTGCAACCGGGCCGTCTATCGCTTGCCGCCGACGCCGTCTATCGCTCGCTCCCGACGCCGCCTATCGCTCGATACCGACGCCGTCTATCGCTCGCTGACTGGCCCGGACGGCTGCATCCGGGCCGTCTATCCCTCGCTCCCGACCCCGACTATCGCTCGCTGGCCGGCCCAGGCGGCTGCACCCGGCCATCTATCGCTAGCTCCCGACGCCGTCTATCGCTCATTCTCGTTGCCGTCTGTCGCTCGCTCCCGACGCCGTCTATCGCTCGCTGGCCGGCACGGACGGCTGCACCCTGGTCGTCTATCGCTCGCTCCCGGCGCCGTCTATCGCTCGCTCCCAGCACCGTGTATCGCTCTCTGACTGGCCCGGACGGCTGCACCCGGGCCGTCTATCGCTCGCTTCCCATGCCGTGTATCGCTCGCTGGCCGGCCCGGACGGCTGCACCCGGGCCTTCCATCGCTCGCTCCCGACGCCGTCTATCGCTCGCTCACGACGCCGTCTATGGCTCGCTGGTCGGGCCGGACGGCTGCACCCGTGCCGTCTATCGCTCGCTCCCGAAGCCGTCTATCGCTCGCTCCCGACCCCATCTATCGCTTCCTCCCGACGCCGTCTATCGCTCGCTCCCAACCCCGTCTATCGCTCCTCCCGACACCGTCTATCTCTCGCTGGCCGACCCGGACGACTGCTCTCGAGCCGTCTATCACTCGCTCATGACGCCGTCTATCGCTCGCTCCCGACGCCGTCTATTGCTCGCTGGTCGGCCCGGACGGCTGCACCCGGGCCGTCTATCGCTCGGTCCCGAAGCCGTCTATCGCTCGTTTCCCACGACGTCTATCACTCGTTCCAGACGACGTCTATCGCTCCATGGCGGGCCCGGACGGCTGCACTCGGGCCGTCTATCACTCGCTACCGACGCCGTCTATCGCTTGCTCCCGACGCCGTCTATCGCTCGCTCCCGTCGCCGTCTACCGTTCGCTGGCCGGCCCGAACGGCTGCACATGGGCCGTCTATCGCTCGCTGGCCGGCCCAAACGGCTGCACCCGGGCCGTCTATCGCTCGCTCCCGACGTTGTCCATCGCTTGCTGGCCGGCCCGCACGGCTGCACCCGATCCGTCTATCGTTCGCTCACGAGGCCTCTATCGCTTGCTCCCAACGCTGTCTATCCCTCGCTCCCGACGCCGTCTATCGCTCGCTCCCGACGCCGTCTATCGCCCGCTGGCTGTCCCGGATGGCCGCACCCTGGTCGTCTATCACTCGATCCTTACGTCGTCTATCGCTCGCTCCCGACTCCGTGTATGGCTCGATCCCGAAGTCGTCTATCGCTCGCTGGATGGCACGCCCGGCTGCACCCGGGCCGTCTATCGCTCGCTGCCGACGCCGTCCATCGCTTGCTCCCGACGCCGTCGATCGCTCGATGGCCGGCCTGAACGGCTGCACCCGGGCTGTCTATCGCTCGCTCCCGACGCCGTCCATCGCTCGCTGGCCGGACCGCACGGCTGCACCCGAGCCTCCTATCGCTCGTTCACGATGCCGTCTATCGCTCGCTCCCGACGCCGTCTATCGCTTGCTCCCGTCGCCGTCTATCGCTCGCTCCCGAAGCCGTCTATCGGTCGCTGGTCGGCCCGGACGGCTGCACCCGAGCCGTATATCGCTCGCTCACAACGCCGTCTATCGCTCGCTCCGGCCGCCGTCTATAGCTCGCTGGCCGGCAGGGTGGCTGCACCCGGGCGGTCTATCCCTCGCTCCCGACGCCGTCTATCGCTCGCTGGCCGGCACGGACGGCTGCACCCTGGTCATCTATCGCTCGCTCCCGGCGCCGTCTATCGCTCGCTGCCCGGCCCGGACGGCTGCACTCGGGCCGTCTATCGCTCGCTACTTAATCTGTCTATCGCCCGCTCCCGACTCCGTCTATCGCTCGCTGACTGGCCCGGACGGCTGCACCAGGGCCGTCTATCGCTCGCTCCCGACGCCGTCTATCGCTCGCTGGCCGGCACGGACGGCTGCACCCTGGTCATCTATCGCTCGCTCCCGATGCCGTCTATCGCTCGCTCCCAACGCTGCCTATCCCTCGCTCCCGTCGCCGTCTATCGCTCGCTGGCTGGCCCAGGTGGCTGCACCCGGCCATCTATTGCTAGCTCCCGACGCCGTCGATCGCTCGCTGGCCGTCACGGATGCCAGCACCCTGGTCGTCTATCGCTCGCTCTCTACGCCCTCTATCGTTCGCTCACGACGCCGTCTATCGCTCGCTGGTCGGCCCGGACGGCTGCACCCGGGCGTCTATTGCTCGCTCCCGAAGCCGTCTATCGCTCGTTTCCGATGACGTCTATCGCTCGCTCCAGACGCCGTCTATCGATCCGTGGCCGGGCCGGACGGCTGCATCCGGGCCGTCTATCTCTCGCTGGCGACGCCGTCTATCGCTTGCTCCCGACGCCGTCTATCTCTCGCTCCCGACACCGTCTATTGCTCGCTGGCCGGCCCGGGCAGCTGGACACGGGCCGTATATCGGTAGCTCACGACGCCGTCTATCGCTCGCTCCCGACGCCGTCTATCGCTTTCTCCCGACGCCGTCTATTGCTCGCTGGCCTTCCCGGGAGGCTGCACCCGGGCCGTTTGTCGCTCGCTCACGACGCCGTCTATCACTCGCTGTTCGGTCCGGACGGCTGCATCCGGCCCGTCTATCGCTAGCTCCCGACTCCGTCTATCGCTCGCTCCCCAACGCTGTCTATCCCTCGCTCCCGACGGCGTCTATCTCTCGCTCCCGGCGCCGTCTATCGCTCGCTGGCCGTTCGGGATGGCAGCGCCCTGGTCGTCTATCGCTCGCTCCCTACGCCGTCTATCGCCCCTCCGACGCCGTCTATCGCTCGCTGGCTGGCCTGGACGGCTGCACCCGGGCCGTCTATCGCTCGCTCCCGACGCCGTCTATCGCTCGATCCCGAAGCCGGCCATCGCTCGCTGGCCAGCACGCACGGCTGCACCGGAGCCGTCTATGGCTCGCTCACGACGCCGTCTATCGCTCCCTCCCGACGCCGTCTATCGCTCGCTCCCGAAGCCGTCTATCGCTCGCTTGCCGGTCCAGACGGTTGCACCCGGGCTGTATATCGCTCGCTCACGACGCCGTCTATCGCTCTCTCCCGTCGCCGTCTAGCGCTTTCTCCCGACGCCGTCTATTGCTCGCTGGCCGGCCCGGACGGCTGCACCCGGGCCGTCTATCGCTCGCTCACGACGCCGTCTATCACTTGCTGTCGGGCCCGGACGGCTGCATCCGGTCTGTCTATCGCTGGCTCCCGACTCCGTCTATCGCTCGCGCCCAACGCTGTCTATTCCTCGCTCCCGACGCCATCTATCACTCGCTGGCCGTCACGGATGGCAGCACCCTGGTCGTCTATCTCTCGCTCCCTGCGCCGTCTATCTCTCGCTCCCGACGCCGTCTATCGCTCGTCCCTGTCCCGCCCGAACAGCTGCACCCAGGCCGTCTATCGCTCGCCCACGACGCCGTCTATCGCTCGATACCGACGCCGTCTATCGCTCGCTGACTGGCCCGGACGGCTGCATCCGGGCGTCCATCCCTCGCTCCAGACCCCGACTATCGCTCGCTGGCCGGCCCGGCGGCTGCACCCGGCCATCTATCGCTGGCTCCCGACGCCGTCTATCGCTCATTCCGACGCCGTCTATCGCTCGCTCCCCGACACCGTCTATCGCTCGCTGGCCGGCCCGGACGGCTGAACCCGTGCAGTCTATCGCTCGCTCCCGACGCGGTCTATTGCTCGCTGGCCGGCACGGACGGCTGCAACCAGGCCGTCTATCGCACGCTGCCGACGCCGTTTATAGCTTGCTCCGGACGCCGTCTATTGCTCGCTACCGGCGCCGTCTATAGCTTGCTGGCCGGCAGGCGGCCGCGCCCGGGCCGTCTATCCTCGCTCCCGACCCCGTCTATCGCTCGCTGGCTGGCCCAGGTGCCTGCACCCCATCTACCGCTAGCTCCCGACGCCGTCTATCGCTCGCTGGCCGTCACGGATGCCAGCACCCTGGTCGTCTATCGCTCTCTCTCTACGCCGGCTATCGTTCGCTCACGACGCCGTCAATCGCTCGCTGGTCGGCCCGGACGGCTGCACCCGGGCGTCTATCGCTCGCTCCCGAAGCCGTCTATCGCTCGTTTCCGACGACGTCTATCGTTCACTCCAGACGCCGTATATCGCTTCCTGGCCGGCCCGGACGGCTGCACCCTGGTCGTCTATCGCTCGCTCCCGGCGCCGTCTATCGCTCGCTGGCCGGCCCGGACCGCTGAACCCGTGCAGTCTATCGCTCGCTCCCGACTCCGTCTATAGCTCGCTGGCCGGCCCGGACGGCTGTACCCGTGCAGTCTATCGCTCGCTCCCGACGCCGTCTATCGCTCGCTGGCCGGCACGGACGGCTGCACTCGTGCCGTATATCGCTCGCTGCCGATGCCGTCTATCGCTTGCTTCGAACGCCGTGTATCGCTCGCTGACGACGCCGTCTACCGCTTGCTCCCGATGCCGTATATCGCTCGCTCCCGACACCGTCTATCGCTCGCTGGTTGGCCCGGACGGCTGCATCCGGGCCGTCTGGCGCTCGCTCCTGACGCCGTCTATCGCTTGCTCACTACGCCGTCTATCCCGCGCTGGCCGGCCCGGACGGTGGCACCCGGGCCCTCTATCGCTCGCTCCCGACGCCGTCTATCGCTCGCTGGCCGGCCTGGACGGCTGCATCCGGGCAGTCGATCGCTCGCTTCCGATGCCGTCTATCGCTTGCTCCCGACGCCGTCTATCGCTCGCTCCCGACACCGTCTATCTCTCGCTGGGCCGTCCGAACGGCTGCACCCGCGCCGTCTATCGCTTCGCTCCCGACGCCGTCTATCGCTTGCTGGCCGGCACGGACGGCTGCACCTGTTCGTCTATCGCTCGCTCCCGTCGCCGTCTATCGCTCGCTCCCCGATGCCGTCTATCGCTCGCTGACTGGCCCGGACGGCTGCACCAGGCCGTCTATCGCTCGCTTCCGATGCCGTGCATAGCTCCTGGTCGGCCCGAACGGCTGCACCGGGCCTTCTATCGCTCGCTGCCGACGTCGTGTATCGCTCGCTCACGACGCCGTCTATCGCTCGCTGTTTGGCCCGTACGGCTGCGGGCCGTCTATCGCTCGTTTCCGACGCTGTGTATCCCTCGCTCCCGACGCCGTCTATCGCTCGCTGGCCGTCACGGATGACAGCTCCCTGGTCGTCTGTCGCTTCCTCCCTGCGCCGTCTATCGCTCGCTCCCGACTCCATCTATAGCTCGCTGCTGGCAGGGCGGCTGCACCCGGCCGTCTATCCCTCGATCCCGACGCCGTCTATCGCTCGCTCCCAACGCTGTCTATCGCTCGCTCCCGACGCCGTCTATCGCTCGAACCCGAAGCCGTCTATGGCTCGGTGGCCGGCGGACGACTGCACCCGAGCGTTCTATCGCTCGCTCATGACACCGTCTATCGCTCGCTCCCGACACTGTCTATCGCTCGCTGGTCCCCCGAACGGCTGCACCCGGTCGTCTATCGCTGGCTCCCGAAGCCGTGCATCGCTCGTTTCCGACGACATCTATCGCTCGCTCCGGACGCCGTCTATCGCTTCCCTGGCCGGCCCCGGAAGGCTGCACCCTGGTCGTCTATCGCTCGCTCCCGGCGCCGACTATCGCTCGCTGGCCGGCCCGGACCGCTGAACTCCCGTGCAGTCTACCGCTCGCTCCCGACGCCGTCTATTGCTCGCTGGCCGGCGCGAAAGGCTGCACCTGGGCCGTCTATCGCTCGCTCCCGATGCCGTCTATCGCTCGATCCCGACGCCGTCTATCGCTCGCTCCCAACT
>JAOTOM010000911.1:0-50933 GCA_034440615.1 Ashinkailepas kermadecensis | reverse complement strand
GACGTGTGACGTGACGTGTGACGTGACGTGTGACGTGACGTGTGACGTGACGTGTGACGTGACGTGTGACGTGACGTGACGTGACGTGACGTGTGACGTGACGTGTGACGTGACGTGCGTGACGTGACGTGTGACGTGACGTGTGACGTGACGTGTGACGTGACTTGGTGACGTGACGTCTATGTGAGCGTGATTCAGCAATTCTGTCGCTGATATCCAATGGTTAATATCGCGTCGATATGGTTCAAGAGCACCAAAACCGAGAACGATTCGCATATGCAAGCGAAGATACTTCGCTTGCGAAGATACTAAAGATACCTCCAGATTCTGCACAAGACATCGACTGTCTATTTCGTCGGCGACCCGTCCCCGCCCGGCCGCCGATCACCGATCAGTGAGCGCTGATCGGTGACCCCGTTCCGATCACCGTTCACTGATGTTTGGCTTTCATTGCTAGCCACTCGGTCACCGAACTCCTCGCGCCTTCGAGCCTTCGAGCCTTCAGCTGGTCGCTGTCCTGGACGAAGCCGTCGACATTTCAATCCAACTCGGCTGTGCGCGGAAGAAAAACAACATACAAATGCAAACAAGATAGCGGTGCCGATTACTTCCAACGAGCCGCGCTGGGTGTTGCTCATGTACCGCTGATGAATGTACTGCTGGTGCACTGCTAGTACACTGCTAGTGCACCACTAGTGGACGACTAGTGCACGACTAGTGCACGACTAGTGCACTAGTCGTCCACTAGTGGTGCACTGCTAGTGCACCACTAGTGGACGACTAGTGCACGACTAGTGCACGACTAGTGCACGACTAGTGTAACGCTAGTGTACCTTCAGCGCACCGCTGTGACAAGACACCAATAAAACAATACACCAAATAAACCAATACACCAAAAAAAACAGTACACCAGAGGTACTAGTGGCACACCAACGCGCTTCTGTTGGTGTACCACAAGTACTGCTGGTGTACCAATGGTGTACCGCTAGCATACTGAGACTGATGTTTGTGGATTGTGTATTTTGATGTATTGTCTCAGACCAGGTTTTGAGGATGGTCTGGCGTATGTCTTAGGGTAATATCTGGGGATAATGTTCTAAGATAGAGCCATGATGTCGTGTCTCAGGATGATGCCTCGGAGCAGTGTCTCGTGTAGTATCTCAGAATAGCTCTTCGCTAGTGTCTTGGTAGAGTGTCCTGGACTAGTGTCTCAACATGCTATCTCAGAATGGCATTCAGGTAGTGTCTTGGAGCAGTGTCTCAGAGTCAGGCCTCGGCAAAGTGTCTCGGTATAGTGTCTTGGGCTGGTGTCTTGGGCTGGTGTCTCGGGCTGGTGTCTCGGGCTGGTGTCTCGGGCTGGTGTCTCGGGCTGGTGTCTCGGACTGGTGTCTCGGGCTGGTGTCTCGGGCTGGTGTCTCGGACTGGTGTCTCGGGATGGTGTCTTGGGATGGTGTCTCGGCTGGTGTCTCGGGCTGGTGTCTCGGGATGGTGTCTCGGGCTGGTGTATCGGGCTGGTGTCTCGGGCTGGTGTCTCGGACTGGTGTCTCGGGCTGGTGTCTCGGGATGGTGTCTCGGGCTGGTGTCTCGGGCTGGTGTCTCGGGCTGGTGTCTCGGACTGGTGTCTCGGGCTCGTGTCTCGGGCTGGTGTTTCGGACTGGTGTCTCGAGATAGCGTTCCAGAACATTGTCTGTGGATGTAGTTTGAGCTGGCGCACCGGTCTTATTTCGGTCCAACAGAAATAACTCAAGCCATCGCTATGTGCCCACACATCCCATGACACCTCTTCAAGATAGTCTTGATTTTTAAGAAGTCTTGGTTTTTAAGAACTTCAGGCCGGATTCTTGCTGGGGTAGCTTTATAAAACAGAGTCCTATGGTGAACCGAGGAACCCTGGCCCCACCGACCAATACATGCATTGATTCCAGTTCAACGGCAGAATTTTGACCGAGAGTTTAACGTGCCGTCAATGCACTGACATGGCCGCCCCGGTAGCTCGCCCCCGGCATTATCGGGTCAGTTGCCGACTCACCCTCCCAGTCTGGTTGGTTTGGTTATTTGGGCGTAAGGGCGCATCGACTGCGTTGGTCATACAGCGCCCACCCTCCCAGTCTGGGGCTAAATGCGAGTGCGTTAAGCGACTCGATTCCTGTCTGGACTGACTCGATTCCTTCCTTCCTGTCTCGATTCCTGTATCCGTCTAGTCCGGACACTGCACAGACAGTACCAGTACCATAGCGTACCAGACAGTACCAGTACCATAGCGTACCAGACAGTAGCAGTACCATAGCGTACCAGACAGTACCAGTACCATAGCGTACCAGACAGTACCAGTACCATAGCGTACCAGACAGTACCAGTACCATAGCGTACCAGACAGTACCAGTACCATAGCGTACCAGACAGTAGCAGTACCATAGCGTACCAGACAGTACCAGTACCATAGCGTACCAGACAGTACCAGAGCACAGTGCACAGTGCATAGCCGAGCATCACAAGACCTAGCTATTAAATACGCTATGAATAACGCTATAATGTACGCTATGAGGTGAACCTGATACACCTATAATGATCTTAATGTACCACTGACCATGACAAAATCGCAACATGACAATCGCAAAATCTCCCGAAATGAGCAGGGCTTGGAGGCGCTTCGCTGTACACAACTTTAGCTTGTGCTTCCATCATTAATACTTGGGGGGTAGGGGGCATCGACTGCAGTGGTCATGCAGCCATAATTACTACTTAATGTTGGAAAGGTTAAGCATTTTTGTGCCGACTCGCCATGGACTCGAATGCACTTTTTAAGACGCGGCCACATGTGCGCGCGGTTTGAAGTCGCAAACACAGCGCCGCCGGGTTTACCGACGTCCACGTCTCTCGACGGGTTTGAACCCACCCCCCAACAAAAAAAATTCCCGCCCCCCTTTCTTCTTTATGGGGAAGCCCCCCCCCCCCCTCCCCCCCCCCCCCCCTTTCTTTTTTTTGTTGTTTTTTGTGGTTTTTTTTGTTTTTTTTTTTTTCCCACGTCGACCATTCAGTCATGCAGCGTCGCCAATCTCTCACGCCGATTGGTCGCGGGCGAAGAGTAGCGACGGGTAAGAATCGAACCCACAATCTTTTGATTGTGATACGGCAACATACCCCTATACTACTCGTGCCCTGCTTCCTGTGTGCTTCCTATGTCAGACGTAGCATGGGAACGCTACTTCACGCGTGCTGTAGGCCACTGGCGCATACAGCTCGTCAGTGACATACATGACAACGTACAGCTTGGCCTCTTGGCAGACCCGGATCACCGCGGGTCAACTCGGGTCACCTCGAGTCAACACGGCTCGACTCGGGTCGGGTCGTGTCCAGGGGCGGACCCAGGATAGAACAGCACACGGGAGCAGCCGAGCCGCTCTCGACACACACCGGCGTGGCATCCGGCTCACGGCCGACACGACCCACGTCTCGGCCGCCGCCTCCAGCCGAGCGGGGCGCACGCGCCGCCACGTCCGTCGCCGCCCCCGCTCCCGAGACAACACTCACCGCATCCCTTGCAGGTGACGCCCCGCACGCGCCGCAGCGTCGCCGGCGAGTGCGGCTCCGGCCGGCTGACCGCCTTGAACTTGCGCGGGCCGCCGGCCGACTTGACGAACACTATGTACCGGTCGCCCGTCTTGAGGCGCGCCTCGGCCACGCAGCCGCGCCGGCGGCGGCCGCCGGGCCGCCGCCGGCCGGCGCCCGGCAGCCGGTACCGCAGCCGCAGCGGGCCGCCGGCCAGCCGGCCCTTCAGCACGTCGTCCACGTCCACGGTAACCAGGTACACCGGCCCGCGTCGGCCGCCGCTGGAGCGCACGCGGCCGCTGAACACCACCGGCGCGTGCAGCGCCTTCGCCTCGGCGCCCGTCAAGTCGTTGCGCACGTCGCACTGTTCGCACAGCGCGCACAGCGCGCACAGCGCCGTCGCCAACAGCAGCAGCAGCGGGGCGCGCGGCGCCATCGTACCGGCCACACACTATGCGGCGAGCATGGGCGGCGCTGCTACAGCCAGGTCGCGCCGGCACCGTTCGCCCCGCGCGCCAGTCGCACCTCTGGCCGGCCGGCCGCCGGCCGCCCGCCCTTACGCGGGCGCGCATGCGCACCGGCCGCCTGTAGTAAGAGCAGGCGCCGACGCGCGTCGGCTGCGTGCACCGCGCGCCGGCGACACTCAGCGGGAGTGGAGACACTCATGGCGGGAGTGGTTTACACTCATGGCGGGAGTGGATGCACTCATATCGGGAGTCGAGACACCCATGGCGGGATTGGAGATACTCATGGAGGGAGTGGAGACACTCATGGCAGGAGTGGAGACACTAATGGCGGGAGTGGATACAATCATAGCCGGAGTGGAGACACCCATGGCGGGAGTGGCTACACTCATGGTGGGAGTGGGTACACTCATAGCGGGAGTGGAGACACTCATGTCGGGAGTGGATACACTCATAGCCGGAGTGGAGACACTCATGACGGGAGTGGATACACTCATGGCTGGAGTGGAGACACTCTTGGCGGGAGTGGATACACCCATAGTCGGAGTGGAGACTCATGGCGGGAGTGGAAACACCCATGGTGGGAGTGGATGCACTCATAGCGGGAGTGGAGACACTCATGGTAGGAGTGGATAGACTCATGGTGGGAGTGGATACACTCATAGACGGAGTGGAAACACTCGTGGCGGGAGTGGATACCCTCATATTGGGAATGGATACACTCATATCAGGAGTGAAGACACTCATAGCGGGAGTGGAGACACTCATGGCAGGAGTGGAGGCACTCATGGCAGAAGTGCAGACACTCATAACAGGAGTGCAGACACTCATAACAGGAGTGCAGACACTCATAGTGGGAGTGGAGACACTCATAATGGGAGTGAAAACACTCAGCAGTAGCGGAGACACTCGTAGTATGAATGGAGACATTCATAGCAGGAGTGGAAACACTCGACAGGAGTGGGAATGTATGGAGACACTCGTAGTAGGAATGGAGACACTGATAGTAGGAATGGAGACATTCATAAGAGGAATGGAGACCCTCATAGCGGGAGTGGAGACACTCATATCGGGAGTGGAGACACTTATAGCGGGAGTGGAGACACACATAGCAGGAGTGGAGACACTTATAGCGGGAAGCAGGGGAATCGACATGGAAGTGCCAGCTAGAACAGAAACACCCTATTGACTAATGCAACCATGCAATGATGCAGGACGTTCTTGAATGGCATTCATTATTTCTACAACATAACAGTATTTTTCGAGTTCCTGTTATGACTTCAAAATGTTGATACATTTTCGCACACCCATCCGAACCTTTGATTCCCCCTCGCAACAAGCTTGCCCTCAATCGGGTGGGCGAAACCTCACAAGACTTGCATGTGAACGACCACAAAATGTCCTGCTCCACATGAATGGCAGCTCTTGACGTGCCTATGTGTGGTGAAGGCACGTCAACTAAGGGACGGCGTAGTGGAAGACGCAGACATCCTTGCCCACGACTACTTGCGGCTACCTATAATACAATATTAAAGGCAGCTATACGTTAGTGTCACTTCCTTCCTTTCGCTCCACTTCATGTTGTTTTCCATCTCGTAGCTTGGCAGCGCCGGAACTTGTTAATTTTATTTGGTGTTAACGAATGGTACTTTGTGTGGTTGGGTAAAAGGACTCCTGGACTCCTGGTCACCTGCTAATGGGTGACGAACAATGAAATTTTAACGACATGATATACAGGAAACACCTGTTCATCCAACGCATCCGTGCATAGCCAACCAGTCGCATGTGTCCGGTCGCCAACGTTGACAACCGCCAAAATGTATTTATTTATTTATTTATTTCACAATACATGCCCTCCACGTATAGTGGCTATTATGGACAGTCTGGGTAAATAACTCAGATATTTACAAAGAAAGGATAGATTTGTGGTCAATAGTGGGAACACATGCGCAACAAACATTCATACACCAACATAATACAATACCCATATCACTCTGCACTACACATACCGTGCTTGCAACACGAGCTGTAAACGAGTATGGAAGTGATATGAAAGCGATGGCCTAAATGTGAGTGCATGGTGTACACAAATCTATTTTGTAAGTTTTTTTGTGACTAGTGTTGCTCGTGGAGATAAGCTCGTACACGCTTCTTGAAGTTAGACAGCTTCAATGTTTTTTTTTTCAGTAGGGAGTTTGTTGTAGTGGAAGACAGACGAGTAGAGAAATCTTCTGCGGCCCGCCTCTCTGTGTATGGCTGGTAGGTGCAGGTGGTCGTCTGCACGCGTATGACGGTTTCGCAGGGTAGAGTTTGCAGAGATTTGATCGGCAATGTGCGTTGGCTCACCCGTCAGAATGATCTTGTGGAGCAAAGTAAGGCTGTGAAATAGATGCAGATCAGCTGCGGTGAGAAGACCCAACTCGTTACGGGCATCAGAAATATGATCAAATTTCCGTAGACCTGACACGACTCTAGTGCCGAAGTTAATGATTTTGTCTAGTCTGTGGATGTTTGCTGCCGACCCGTTCCCATAAACAGATATGCAGTAGCGGATATTGGATATAACTAGGCTATTGACTATAGTGAAGAGGGTACTGGTTGGCAGATGGTGACGCAGATGGTTCAGGGCCATAAGGAATCCAGTGCACTTGCGGACCACGACAGCTACATGGGAATCCCACGACATGTGGCGATCAAATGTCACCCCAAGGTTCCTACACGAATGACTTTCATATATCACAGCGTCCCTAAAGCACACTCGTATCGGGGTAATATTGCGAAGATTCTGACGCGATCCGAACGTGAGAAGCTGAGTTTTGGTCGGGTGAAATTGTTGGGATCGCCAAAAAATGCGCTTCCAAGATTCTGCTCTGAAACCAGTCATTGATCGTAAAAAATGATACGAAATCCTAACAATAGCGTTAGTTTTCATTACCTGCAATATTATGAATCTTGGTCTCGACGTTTAAAAAATCAGAACAAACAAGTACAAAAAAATAATGCAAGGAGCGTCCAAAAGTGTCCAAGCATTGACTTTCTAATCGAGCTCCTGATCTTCTGAAGCTCTGATTTTCTTCATCAAGCTCAAGGTCAATGAGAACGGCATTAACACGCACCTTTTGCAAATCATATTTCCGTCCAACAGACCGTCGCACGTATCAATTCCAGACCTGGCCTTAACAGCAACCTCAAAACAAATATTACACTTCCTAATTATTTCCCCCGAAGCGGCCCGTGATAAAAGACGGCTAATCTAGTTTTCACAGCATGTTTTCAACAATAGGCAATGGAATTCGCCCAGTATCAGCGCTCTAACGCAGGCAGCTTGTGTGGTTCGGTAAAAACAATGGAAGGAAATGCTACATTCGTAGGGAAATAGGGTGTAGGAGGTCATAGTGGATGTCCTAGATTGTTACGAAGGAAGGACGATTCGCGGAGGGACCGAAGAGCTGAGGAGTCTCATTACACCGCTGAAAATGGACCACCATGCTGACCATGAAGACAGCATGAGTCGAGATGACCGAGGCGAGATAATCGAGGCAAGATGTGCCCGGTGCGAGACAGGATCGACGCGGGATACAATGAACATGCGGTGCGATCAGAATCAATCAATAAACGAACGGTTCTCGGCCCACGGGTGATGTCATTGTTCAGCGCCATGGTGACGGTCGGCGGTGAGGTGTTCGGCAGCGGTGTATATTGTGATGTGCTGTGTCATTGTTCTGCGCCATGGTGACGGTCGGCGGTGAGGTGTTCGGCAGCGGTGTATATTGTGATGTGCTGTGTCATTGTTCAGCGCCATGGTGACGGTCGGCGGTGAGGTGTTCGGCAGCGGTGTATATTGTGATGTGCTGTGTCATTGTTCTGCGCCATGGTGACGGTCGGCGGTGAGGTGTTCGGCAGCGGTGTATATTGTGATGTGCTGTGTCATTGTTCTGCGCCATGGTGACGGTCGGCGGTGAGGTGTTCGGCAGCGGTGTATATTGTGATGTGCTGTGTCATTGTTCTGCGCCATGGTGACGGTCGGCGGTGAGGTGTTCGGCAGCGGTGTATATTGTGATGTGCTGTGTCATTGTTCTGCGCCATGGTGACGGTCGGCGGTGAGGTGTTCGGCAGCGGTGTATATTGTGATGTGCTGTGTCATTGTTCTGCGCCATGGTGACGGTCGGCGGTGAGGTGTTCGGCAGCGGTGTATATTGTGATGTGCTGTGTCATTGTTCTGCGCCATGGTGACGGTCGGCGGTGAGGTGTTCGGCAGCGGTGTATATTGTGATGTGCTGTGTCATTGTTCTGCGCCATGGTGACGGTCGGCGGTGAGGTGTTCGGCAGCGGTGTATATTGTGATGTGCTGTGTCATTGTTCTGCGCCATGGTGACGGTCGGCGGTGAGGTGTTCGGCAGCGGTGTATATTGTGATGTGCTGTGTCATTGTTCTGCGCCATGGTGACGGTCGGCGGTGAGGTGTTCGGCAGCGGTGTATATTGTGATGTGCTGTGTCATTGTTCTGCGCCATGGTGACGGTCGGCGGTGAGGTGTTCGGCAGCGGTGTATATTGTGATGTGCTGTGTCATTGTTCTGCGCCATGGTGACGGTCGGCGGTGAGGTGTTCGGCAGCGGTGTATATTGTGATGTGCTGTGTCATTGTTCTGCGCCATGGTGACGGTCGGCGGTGAGGTGTTCGGCAGCGGTGTATATTGTGATGTGCTGTGTCATTGTTCTGCGCCATGGTGACGGTCGTCGGTGAGGTGTTCGGCAGCGGTGTATATTGTGATGTGCTGTGTCATTGTTCTGCGCCATGGTGACGGTCGGCGGTGAGGTGTTCGGCAGCGGTGTATATTGTGATGTGCTGTGTCATTGTTCTGCGCCATGGTGACGGTCGGCGGTGAGGTGTTCGGCAGCGGTGTATATTGTGATGTGCTGTGTCATTGTTCTGCGCCATGGTGACGGTCGGCGGTGAGGTGTTCGGCAGCGGTGTATATTGTGATGTGCTGTGTCATTGTTCTGCGCCATGGTGACGGTCGGCGGTGAGGTGTTCGGCAGCGGTGTATATTGTGATGTGCTGTGTCATTGTTCTGCGCCATGGTGACGGTCGGCGGTGAGGTGTTCGGCAGCGGTGTATATTGTGATGTGCTGTGTCATTGTTCTGCGCCATGGTGACGGTCGGCGGTGAGGTGTTCGGCAGCGGTGTATATTGTGATGTGCTGTGTCATTGTTCTGCGCCATGGTGACGGTCGGCGGTGAGGTGTTCGGCAGCGGTGTATATTGTGATGTGCTGTGTCATTGTTCTGCGCCATGGTGACGGTCGGCGGTGAGGTGTTCGGCAGCGGTGTATATTGTGATGTGCTGTGTCATTGTTCTGCGCCATGGTGACGGTCGGCGGTGAGGTGTTCGGCAGCGGTGTATATTGTGATGTGCTGTGTCATTGTTCTGCGCCATGGTGACGGTCGGCGGTGAGGTGTTCGGCAGCGGTGTATATTGTGATGTGCTGTGTCATTGTTCTGCGCCATGGTGACGGTCGGCGGTGAGGTGTTCGGCAGCGGTGTATATTGTGATGTGCTGTGTCATTGTTCTGCGCCATGGTGACGGTCGGCGGTGAGGTGTTCGGCAGCGGTGTATATTGTGATGTGCTGTGTCATTGTTCTGCGCCATGGTGACGGTCGGCGGTGAGGTGTTCGGCAGCGGTGTATATTGTGATGTGCTGTGTCATTGTTCTGCGCCATGGTGACGGTCGGCGGTGAGGTGTTCGGCAGCGGTGTATATTGTGATGTGCTGTGTCATTGTTCTGCGCCATGGTGACGGTCGGCGGTGAGGTGTTCGGCAGCGGTGTATATTGTGATGTGCTGTGTCATTGTTCTGCGCCATGGTGACGGTCGGCGGTGAGGTGTTCGGCAGCGGTGTATATTGTGATGTGCTGTGTCATTGTTCTGCGCCATGGTGACGGTCGGCGGTGAGGTGTTCGGCAGCGGTGTATATTGTGATGTGCTGTGTCATTGTTCTGCGCCATGGTGACGGTCGGCGGTGAGGTGTTCGGCAGCGGTGTATATTGTGATGTGCTGTGTCATTGTTCTGCGCCATGGTGACGGTCGGCGGTGAGGTGTTCGGCAGCGGTGTATATTGTGATGTGCTGTGTCATTGTTCTGCGCCATGGTGACGGTCGGCGGTGAGGTGTTCGGCAGCGGTGTATATTGTGATGTGCTGTGTCATTGTTCTGCGCCATGGTGACGGTCGGCGGTGAGGTGTTCGGCAGCGGTGTATATTGTGATGTGCTGTGTCATTGTTCTGCGCCATGGTGACGGTCGGCGGTGAGGTGTTCGGCAGCGGTGTATATTGTGATGTGCTGTGTCATTGTTCTGCGCCATGGTGACGGTCGGCGGTGAGGTGTTCGGCAGCGGTGTATATTGTGATGTGCTGTGTCATTGTTCTGCGCCATGGTGACGGTCGGCGGTGAGGTGTTCGGCAGCGGTGTATATTGTGATGTGCTGTGTCATT
The DNA here is from genome assembly GCA_034440615.1 of Ashinkailepas kermadecensis. NCBI lineage: Eukaryota > Metazoa > Arthropoda > Thecostraca > Neolepadidae > Ashinkailepas > Ashinkailepas kermadecensis. The sequence goes on along the minus strand of JAOTOM010000911.1, from coordinate 40,432 downwards.
GTTCTGCGCCATGGTGACGGTCGGCGGTGAGGTGTTCGGCAGCGGTGTATATTGTGATGTGCTGTGTCATTGTTCTGCGCCATGGTGACGGTCGGCGGTGAGGTGTTCGGCAGCGGTGTATATTGTGATGTGCTGTGTCATTGTTCTGCGCCATGGTGACGGTCGGCGGTGAGGTGTTCGCGCCAGGTACAGCGGTGTATATTGTGATGTGCTGTGTCATTGTTCTGCGCCATGGTGACGGTCGGCGGTGAGGTGTTCGGCAGCGGTGTATATTGTGATGTGCTGTGTCATTGTTCTGCGCCATGGTGACGGTCGGCGGTGAGGTGTTCGGCAGGGGTTTTTTTTTTGTTGTGCTGTGTCATTGTTCTGCGCCATGGTGACCCGGGAGTGTTCGAGCGGTGTATATTGTGATGTGCTGTGTCATTGTTCTGCGCCATGGTGACGGTCGGCGGTGAGGTGTTCGGCAGCGGTGTATATTGTGATGTGCTGTGTCATTGTTCTGCGCCATGGTGACGGTCGGCGGTGAGGTGTTCGGCAGCGGTGTATATTGTGATGTGCTGTGTCATTGTTCTGCGCCATGGTGACGGTCGGCGGTGAGGTGTTCGGCAGCGGTGTATATTGTGATGTGCTGTGTCATTGTTCTGCGCCATGGTGACGGTCGGCGGTGAGGTGTTCGGCAGCGGTGTATATTGTGATGTGCTGTGTCATTGTTCTGCGCCATGGTGACGGTCGGCGGTGAGGTGTTCGGCAGCGGTGTATATTGTGATGTGCTGTGTCATTGTTCTGCGCCATGGTGACGGTCGGCGGTGAGGTGTTCGGCAGCGGTGTATATTGTGATGTGCTGTGTCATTGTTCTGCGCCATGGTGACGGTCGGCGGTGAGGTGTTCGGCAGCGGTGTATATTGTGATGTGCTGTGTCATTGTTCTGCGCCATGGTGACGGTCGGCGGTGAGGTGTTCGGCAGCGGTGTATATTGTGATGTGCTGTGTCATTGTTCTGCGCCATGGTGACTCGGCGGTGAGGTGTTCGGCAGCGGTGTATATTGTGATGTGCTGTGTCATTGTTCTGCGCCATGGTGACGGTCGGCGGTGAGGTGTTCGGCAGCGGTGTATATTGTGATGTGCTGTGTCATTGTTCTGCGCCATGGTGACGGTCGGCGGTGAGGTGTTCGGCAGCGGTGTATATTGTGATGTGCTGTGTCATTGTTCTGCGCCATGGTGACGGTCGGCGGTGAGGTGTTCGGCAGCGGTGTATATTGTGATGTGCTGTGTCATTGTTCTGCGCCATGGTGACGGTCGGCGGTGAGGTGTTCGGCAGCGGTGTATATTGTGATGTGCTGTGTCATTGTTCTGCGCCATGGTGACGGTCGGCGGTGAGGTGTTCGGCAGCGGTGTATATTGTGATGTGCTGTGTCATTGTTCTGCGCCATGGTGACGGTCGGCGGTGAGGTGTTCGGCAGCGGTGTATATTGTGATGTGCTGTGTCATTGTTCTGCGCCATGGTGACGGTCGGCGGTGAGGTGTTCGGCAGCGGTGTATATTGTGATGTGCTGTGTCATTGTTCTGCGCCATGGTGACGGTCGGCGGTGAGGTGTTCGGCAGCGGTGTATATTGTGATGTGCTGTGTCATTGTTCTGCGCCATGGTGACGGTCGGCGGTGAGGTGTTCGGCAGCGGTGTATATTGTGATGTGCTGTGTCATTGTTCTGCGCCATGGTGACGGTCGGCGGTGAGGTGTTCGGCAGCGGTGTATATTGTGATGTGCTGTGTCATTGTTCTGCGCCATGGTGACGGTCGGCGGTGAGGTGTTCGGCAGCGGTGTATATTGTTGTGCTGTGTGATGCATTGTTCTGCGCCATGGTGACGGTCGGCGGTGAGGTGTTCGGCAGCGGTGTATATTGTGATGTGCTGTGTCATTGTTCTGCGCAGATCCTCTAACAAACGTTACAAGACATGCTTCACGTCACTTGAGTTCCATTTCTCTTGTCGCATTGGAAATAAAATGACCATAGTTCTGAATCTGGCCCATCCTGAGAGTTGCCTTTGGCGTGTGTTGAATTGATAGTTCCATCGTTTCCTAAATTGCAGGAGTCCAATATTTGCTCAGGCAATCCGATGTGTTACGTCATTAGTGACGTCGCGTACAACGTCATTGGTGGCGTCACATTGGTTGCGTGTCCGGAGACCGGAAGAACTACGGCTGTCCATTAGCACGATAACTTTTCCAGTTAGCTTGCTAGCTCCTGAGAGCTTGAGGAGGTTGATTTTAGCCCCGGGTAGTTGTTGGTGGCGAATGATCCCGGTGCAACTCGGCGAGGGGAAATCAGCTGCCGATGCATGGATAGGTGTGACTCTGACAGCACCCACCGCACAGCCTGCCAGTCAGAGGGCTAGGTCTGCGGGTTTGCCCTGTCCACGTGGCACCATGCGTGCACAGAGCCTCATCCGGGAGACTTCTTCACCTACACAATACTGTAAAAGTGTTGAAGCCATTTAACATTGCGCGACGAGGAGCGGTTTCGAAGCATTGTTTCGTTGTTGCCGGCCACGAGGTGGGTACACCACAGCGGGTGGCAGTCGCGTCCAGGAGACCAGCACACTGCCCCCCCCCCCCCCCCGCCGCCCCCGCCGCCCACACTCTGAAGGCGGAGCCCAGATCAAGGCTACACAATGCCCAGAGCAGTTTCGGATCCGGATTCGTTTATTGGCGCAGCCTCCACATCGGTGGCTTTTCGTGCTCGCAGGTCGTTTGTATACAAAAGCGAATGCAAACATTGCACATCGTCATTCAGCACGCCGGCGATTCACACCGCGGGGCTGCAGCCTGGTGATGCACGAAGGTGTGTGACGTCACCAGACTTGACGTGACGTCAAGTGTCTGTCACCAGTGCTTCAGGAGACATCCACACCGACGCCGATACACGCGACCATGTGGCCTTTTTTCGCGACGATGTAACCTTTTTTCGCGACGATATAGCCTGTTTTCGAGACCATGTGGCCTGTTTTCGCGACCATGTAACCTGCTTTCGCGACGATGTTGCCACTGTTTTTTCGCGACGATGTAGCCTGTTTTCGCGACGATGTAGCTTGTTTTCGTGACGATTTAGCTTGTTTTCGTGACGATTTAGCCTGTTTTCGCGACGATGTAACCTGTTTTCGCGACGATGTAGCCTGTTTTCGCGACGATGTAGCCTGTTTTCGCGACGATGTAGCCTGTTTTCGCGACGATGTAGCCTGTTTTCGCGACGATGTAGCCTGTTTTCGCGACGATGTAGCCTGTTTTCGCGACGATGTAGCCTGTTTTCGCGACGATGTAGCCTGTTTTCGCGACGATGTAGCCTGTTTTCGCGACGATGTAGCCTGTTTTCGCGACCGTGTAGCTTGCTTCGCGACCACATAAACTGATTTCGCGACCATGTAGCCTGTTTGCGCGACCGTGTAGATTGTTTTCACCTCTGTTTATGCCTCCCACAAAGGTGTCAAGTCGCAAAGCAAAAGCTAGCGTGTTTCATTATTCAATGTTCAGCATCCATGATTAGTCATAAAGTCATGAAGGGTTTAGACTTAATAAGAGCCACAAGGGCCCATCCAGTTAGGTCTGTAAATGAAAGATACCATAAGCCTGGTAAAAAGACCCACTCCAACCATCACCGCATCCTTAGGAAACCATCCACCAACATCCCACACACATATCAATGCCTATCTACCCTAGCTATCCAGCCCTATGCCCTTGATCCTTCTTAACACATGTGGATTGAATGCATTACCAATAATTTTCAAACTGCATCCATGCCTGCTTAAAAGGGTCTGTGCCGTGCACATTTACTTAGCATAAATCTCACCCCATCCATCACTAATTAGAACTCAAAAACAAGATTTTCCTGTCTAAAAATGTGTCCACCCTACTTTTAAATGCATTCAATGAGGAACTCTCCACAACATCAGCAGGCAGCCTATTCCTCTGATCAACTGTTGTCAATGTTGGAATGTTGGAATGTTGTCAATGTTGGAATGTTGAACACATTCCACTGTTGTCGCTTAACTGTCCTACACCTCAACTTGTCAAACATGAATTGATGACCACTATGTGATACTCTAAACCGAAGAGCATCATTCAAATTGACCTGATCTGCCCCTTTAACAATTTTATACATTTAAATCATGTTCCCCCTTAATCTCCCATACTTGAGTGAGTACATATCTAATGCCATAAGCCTTTGTCCATATTCTAAGTTACCTATTCCACTCATGAGTCTAGTGGCTTTGCGCTGCACTCTTTCTAACATATTTATATCTTTTTCTAGGTAGGGGCTCCATGTTTGTACAGAATATTCCAAGTGGGGTCGCACATATGCTAAGTCCAGTTTTTCATGACTTCCTTGCTCTTATATTTTACACTCCTATTAATGAGTCCCAGCATTCTGAGTTCCCTATTCCAAGCTGAGATACATTGTTTTTATGTTTTAAGGTCTTTTGAAACCAACACACCTAAGTCTCTTTCCTCTTCAATAACATCCAGTTCCCTCCCTCCCATTGTATATCTGAAAGTCTCAGCTTCAGACCCCAGATGTTTAACCTTACACTTATCATAGTTGAAAGACATTGATCAGCCCACATTTTAGGTTCTCCAATTCTAGTTGAATAGTACTAGATTGATCACTACTGTTAGCCACTTCTACCAGCTTGATGTCATCAGCAAATTTGAACACTCTATTCCTCATCCCTACCTCAATGTTATTCACAAAGATGATAAAGAGAAGTGGCCCTAGAACAAAACCCTGTGGTACTCCACTCAGAACATCATTCCAATCAGATTTACATCCATTTATCACTACCCCCTTTTTCCTTCCCCTCAACCATGCTTCAATCCAACCTATAACTTTTAAAACAATCCTATGTTGCTATAGTTGATGAATTAGCCTTCCATGTGGAACTTTATCAAAAGCTTTTCTAAAGTCCAAGTACACCATATCCATCCTGTTTTGATTGTCTACTTCTTTAGTAACATACTCAATGAACTTTAATAGGTTAGTTAAACAAGACCTTCGAGATCAAAATCCATGTTGAGTATCCCTTAAAAGGTTGTGCCTATTAAGATGAATCTGAACATTCTGTTTAACCAGATTTTCTAGTACCTTGCAAACTATTGAGGTCAAACTGACTGGCCTGCAGTTTTCTACACACTTCATGCTTCCCTTTTTGAAAATTGGTACTACGTTTGCGTTTCTCCAATCTTCAGGTACTTCAGAATACTCCATAGGCCGACTGAAAATGATACCTAGGGGAAACTGCATATATATCATCAGCTTTAGCACACTCTACTAAGATCCTAGCATATATATCATCTGGTCCTATATATCATCAAAAATATATATCATCAGCATATATATCATCAGCATATATATCATCAAAGATCATCCAGCCTATCACCTGTCCTGGCATAACCTTCAGTTGTTTTTATTGTACCAGAATTATCTTTAGTAAAGACTGATGAGAATTGCTTGCTTAGGGATTCCACTATATCACAATCATCAACCAATATTTCCCCATCTACACTACACTTTTTAGCCTTAAATTTGTAGAAGCTAAAGAATATCTTAGCATTACCTGCTGAACATTCTCGAGCTAATTTGATTGCAGCATGTGGTATTGAAAAAAGAACTATCATCGCAGCATAAGTACTTTCAAATTCACACCTCTCGCTGAACTCGGAACTCTTTTCACGACTGGTGGATTCAATAATAGGTTTATCATCCTGGTGCAAGGGAAACCATTAGTACCTATTACTGTTCAAATACAATTGTTTCAACTTCCCCCATGTACGTGTGTGGGGGCAGTGCAAACTCATTACAGCCTCACTAATGGATAAGTGGCGAGCCTTAGTGTCCATGAATTAGTACTACACGTCTCTAAGATGTCCCCCGTTGTAATTGTATGGTGTTTGTTCTTAGGGCCCAACTCCAACACATAGATGATCAGTCACCTCAATCATCACTGTAGAACACATCGTGCACCTTAGAATATCCGCCACTTGAAACGACATGCTACAATTATATCATGTGGCACCCGGCTGAAACGGAATGTAAGCGCATATTTTTGGGACCAACAATTCAGCACAAAATAGCTGACATGTAACAACACACGGCATCTCATAAAGTCCAAGCCTGCTCAGACTTAAAGAGCCACAAGAACCCATCCTGAATTCAATTCGATGATCAGTTCTCTTCTTCCCACGTTTTCTGGTGGCTAAGAAATCCGGATAACCACTGAACTTTGATACACCTGATCCCTTTGGCTAAATACGCGCCCAGATTGGCAACCGAACTGAGGCCAGAGTTGGGAGTTCTTTCTTGGACCTTTCCGTCTTTCTTTGTCTACGGATCTGTTTTATGGCTCCAGACAATTTGTGTTAGAGGCCCGGCACATATTTCCGACCCCGGCTCTTTTTTTGTATAGTTTTGTTGCGTTTTTGTGCACCGACGATGTCTTTTTTTAAGTATCGGCACGTTTTCGCAGACCCCGAAGTGTTTATTTAGTGCCCGGTCTTTTTGTTCCTTTTCTAGAACCATGTCGATTTTTGCTATGGCTCCAGCTTGTTTTTGAGGTCCCCATGCGGTTTCAAGGCCCCGGTGTGCTTTGAGGGCCCCGTTGCGTTTTGTTTTTAGCTCCCGGTGTTTTTAGTTCCCGGTATTTAGAGCTGCAACGCATGTTTTAACGCCCTGCCGCTTTTTGCCAGATTCGGTACACTTTGGAGTGCCTGGTGTATTTTCGTCCTACAGCTGTGCTCTCAGGGTCCCGCCGTGTTCATTTGGGCTTCCTCGCTCACATTTGTGGGACCCCAGTACGATATTGGCCGTATGCGATTTGTACCGTATGCGATATTGGCCGTATAGCCGTCCGCGATTTGTTAAGGCATCTGGTGGTATGTTTGGGCTAAGGAGCGATTTTCCTGGCTCGGACATTTCTTTTTCGGAATCTCTCTTTATTTTGGAGGGCTCCGGCTTGATCCTTGTCGGGTTTCTATGCGATTTTTTTTTGGCCACGCTGTGCTTATTTGTGGCCATCGATGCCAATTTTTGTGAGCCCCGAGATAAATTTTTGATGCCCCGACCAGAATTTATGGGACTACCGACAGGAATTTTGAGTCCCAAGCGCCATGTTTGTGGGCTTGCGCTAGTTCGCGGGGCGCGTTGTACTTATCTGGGCCTCAACGCGATTTTGGCATTCCCGGTGCAAATTTTCGGGCCCGGTGCAAGTTTTTTTTCGTGCCCTTTGTATTTATTTATAACCACTAATTCTGGGGGCCCCAAAGCGAATGTATGGGGCCCAGAACCATTTTTTGGGGACCCCGACACGATTCTTGGGTTATTGGAAGCTCACCTCTTCAGGATGGAAGACTGGGGGTATTTTCCTCTTTGGAATGCCACTGCAGCTGCTCAACGAGTATTTTTTCTTCAGCCGATGGCACCCTTCAGCGTAGAAAGGCCATTAAGATAACTTTCTTTCAGGACCTGTTCTGAATTTTTTCGGTGGTCGAGTGGACTCGATGAAGCCCTTTTGTGATTATTTGGGTCGACTTCTATTTGTTGTAGGCCTCCTGCACGATATTTTTTGGCCTCAGTACGATTCTTCGGGTTCCCAGCGCATTTTTGCGGTGCTCCAGCGTGATTATTTTCCGGGTCCCGACGCGTTTTGGGGGTCTTTGACGCAATTTTTGTGGCCGCAGAGTAACATTCCGGGTAGGAATTGATTTTTAGGAAGCCAGCTCCGACTTGTGGGTCTCCGGCGCGACTTTTTGGGCCCCTAGTGATTTCCAAGGGCAACGGCGCAACGTTTTTAGGTCTAAGTGCGATTTTTGGACCCTGTCTTCATTTGTTGGGATACCCATAGCAAATTTTAGTGGCCTCGACACGTATTTGGGGGCCCAACACGTTTTGGTTTCTTTTGGAACAATTGCTGGGATCCAAAAGTGATTTTCCACGTCCAGACTGTTTTTTCGTTGCCCCGGCTTCATTTATTGGGTGTTCCCGATGTGACTTTTGGGGCCCCGGTGCGACCTGTTGAGTCCCTTGCGTGATTTACAGGGGCCCGGGCGCGACTTTTCGGTGCTTTCAGGCTCAGCGTGATTTTCAGTGGCCCCGGCCCAACCTTTCGGAGTCCCCATTGTGATTTTCAAGAACCCAAGCACGACTTTTTCGGCCCCCAGCGTGATTTTCTGGGCTCAGGCGCGAATTTTTGAGGCCCCACGTGATTTTCAGGGGCCCAGCCCGTCTTTCTGCGGTACCCATTGTTATTTTCAAGGACCACGGCACGACTTTTTGTACTCACAGTGTGATTTTCAGGTGCCCAGTCCAACTTATTTTGGGCCGCAGCGCGATTATCAAGGGCCTCGACCAGACCTTTTGGGACCCGACGTGATTTTGAGGGCCCGGGGCCCAGCATCGTCTTTCTAGGGCCCAGCATCGTTCTCAGGGGCCCCGGTGTGACTTCCGTTCTTTTTGGCCAACAGCGTGATTTCTAGGTGCCCGGCTCGACCTCTTAGGGCCTTGGCGTGATTTTCGGGGGCCCTAGCGCGACTTATCTGGGCCCCGGCGCGACCTTTTGGAGGCCCAGCAATATTTTCAGGGGCCCGGTCCAACATTTTGGAGCCCTCAGCGTCATTTGTATGGTTCCGGAACGATTTTTGAAGCCCCAATGTGATTTCCAGGGCCCTTAGTATAATTTTGGGAGCCCCAGCGTCATTTTCAGGGACCTTACGCGACTTTTTGGGGCGCCCAAAGTGATTTTTATGGTCCCCGGTGTGATTGTTGGGGACACTAACAGGATTTTTAGGGAGCCTGGCGTTATTTTTCCGAACCCCGGCGCGATTATTGGGGGTCCGCAACCTCTCATGGGGAGGGGGACTGTTCCAATGCCCCCCCCCCTTCGGTACGCCATTACGCATGTCCCAATGATTGTATAGCTTAACAACGACGTCTATGGAGTACATCGCACATAATCGACTTTCCTATGCCCATTTGACTGCTTGTACCGTAAACAGTGTGTGTGTGTGTGTGTGTGTGATTAGGGTTTTAGGGCGCATCGACCATGGTAGATCATTTAGCGCCCAGCACCATAAACAGTGTTCAGAAATATACACCCTGCAATTGGCCTAAATTAATCCCATTATCTTCGGGGTTCTTAAATCTCAGCCTGGACGTACACATCACTGGACGATGAAAAGCCTTCACAGTAGTCTCCGTTGTAATCCGGTATTTTAATGTCCAAATGTCCAGGTTAATGTTGTTCCAAATGTCCAAATGCCCAATGTTCAAATGCTAATCCAAATGTATTCATTGAATAGATTCTGGGATCAGAGTCAATGCTAGGCAGATACTGTTGCATGGATCATGAGCCCACCATCTGACCGAACCGTTTCTGCTGAACGACTTAATTTGAATTCAATGTTTAATGTGCTGTCAATGCCAGTACGCAGTTACCCAGCTGAAGATCCACTCGGGCCAGTTGCCATGCTCGTCGTGTGCCTTATCAGGTTACATGACAGGCATCACTCGTTACTCGTCACATCATCACTCTTCACATCACTCCTCATGTGACCATGTCAGGTCGCATCACGAGCGATTAATCCTCTCGGGGGATTGTAAGATTCTGAGAGGCGTTCTCGCACTTGAAGTTGATATGTGGTGTGGATTTCATTATTGTATCAATGCTACCATAATAAATGATGGAAATAAGTATTTTGCTATGTTGGATGCCAGCACCAAGAATAACCAGGCATCTCACCCAAAAGGTAGGATATCTGTGTACGTGCTAAACTGTGAAAATCTAATGAAATGTGGAATTTTTACGTTCTATTCCATACTATGGTCTGGCAGTAATTTGTATGCCAGTAATTCAGTAATTCAGGGAAACTAGATAATGGGGTGGGGAGGGAAGAATTGGCATTGCCATCTCAGGGATATGCCAATAGTGACAGCATAGGCAATATAACCTCACAGTCAGCAAATAGGGGTAGCAGTAGATCAAGGGGGCAGAGTACTAGCTCATCCAGAGATGATAGAGCTACTCAACATGAAAAAGCCAAAGAGGGTCATGGAACTTTTGTTAAGTGTATGATGCTTAATGCTCAGAGCATTCGATCCAAATTTGATGAGTTCAAGTGTTATGTTGCTGAGGAGAAACCAGATTTTGTTTGCATTACTGAGGCATGGGTCAGTGAGGGATATTTTGGGGATAACGTGCAGGACTATGAGATCCAGGGATACAATATGTTTTCATGCAATAGGAGTCCAGCAGTGAAAGGGGGTGGTGTAATGCTGTATGTGAATAGCTTATACAGTTCTCAAAAAGTAGCAGATGGGGTAAAAAATGTGTCTGTGGAGTCCATTTGGCTTGATGTTGCTGTGGGAAAAGGCAACAGCAATAAACTGAGGATAGGAGCTTTGTATCGATCAGGAACCTTGCCACATTCTCAGCAACTGGAGCTCGATAAGTGATTTGTGAGGAAATCAGTAGAAACTTTCTGAGGAAATGCCTTATTCTTGGTGACTTTAATCTAAAAGGATATGCAAATGTTGGTGTTCGCTCCCAAGCATGTAAACTGTTTAGGAAATGCCTTGAAGAGGCCTTGTTCTTACACCAGTTTGTAATGGAACCAACCAGGCAGGGCTCATTCTTGGACCTTGTCTTCTCAGATTTAAGTGATTTAGTTCAAGACTTGACTGTAGGAGAAACTCTGGGAAGAAGTGACATAACATAGTAAGATTCAAGGCACAGGTAGCAGGGACAATCAAGGATAATTTGGCAAAAATTCCAAATTTTAACAGGGCAGACTTTGACTGCATGAGAGAGGCTTTAAGTGCATTAAAATGGGAAGAAGAATTCTTTAATTTAAATGCCTGTGAAATGTGGGAAAAGTTCAAATCTTACTTGAGGGAAATTCAGATTAGACGTGTCCCCCAAAAGCAAAGGCGCAAAAGAAGGGTAGGAAAGCCAGCATGGCTTACACCAGATGTAATGAAAGCAATTAAGGCTAAGAAAGATGCATTTAGAGTATTTAAGGAAGCTTGAAATATCGTAAATCTAAGTTCGTATCAAAAATCTAGAGATGCTGTGAAGCAGAAAATCAGAGTAGCAAAGCGAGCAAAAGAATTGGATTTGGCTAGGAACTGTAATGAGGACAGAAAAAAGTTCTTTAGTTTCTACAAGCTAAGTAAAGTTTCCAGCACAATTGGTCCACTGGAGGTAAATTGGACTATATTGAGTGCGGATGGTGAGATGGTTGAGGAGCTGAACAAGCAGTTTAAATCAGCGTTTACAGTGGAGGATGTGACTAATCTGCCAACCGTGAACCACAGTTCAGTGACAGGTGATCGGATACACGATGATGATTTCATTCATAGTGATATTGTTTTCAATTATATCAGAAAAATAAAGCCAAACAAGGCAGCAGGACCGGATGGAATTTATGCTAGGGTATTGCGGAAAGCTGAAAAGGAAGTGGCAATTCCACTTAGTATAATATTTTGTAGATCAGTTTCACAAAATGAAATTCCAACAGATTGGAAAAGGGCAAATGTAGTTCCTATTTTCAAGAAAGGAGAAAGAGGGAAAGTTGAAAACTATAGGCCAGTAAGCCTCACATCCCTAGTCTGCAAGGTACTCGAATCAATTATCAAGGATGGAATAGTTAGTTTTCTGGAAGGAAACAGATTGATTCAAGATACTCAACATGGGTTTAGAAAAGGGCGATCGTGTCTCACAAATCTCTTGGACTTTTTAAATTTTGCTACAGAACAATTTGATCAGGGAAATCAGGTTGATGTAGCATATCTTGACTTTAGTAAGGCCTTTGACAAGGTACCCCATAAACGGTTAATGATGCAGCTTCAGGTCCATGGTATTGCAGGTAGCATCCTAAAATGGATAGAGTTGTGGCTTTCAGATAGACAGCAGAGAGTGATGCTAAATGGTACAAAGTCATCATGGCAAAATGTTCTTAGTGGAGTCCCCCAGGGGTCGGTACTGGGGCCACTATTGTTCATTATATATGTGAATAGCATTGAATGTGGCCTAAGCAGTAAGGTTTTGAAATTTGCGGATGATTTGAAGATCTTTAGGGCAATAACAGGGCACAATGAGCAGGTTTTGCTGCAGAAAGACTTAGACGAGCTAGTGAAGTGGTCCGAAAAATGGCAAATGAAGTTTAATTTTGATAAGTGCAAAGTCATGCATGTAGGTAGGCAGCATATGAAGGCTCCATACTTGATGGGTGGCCAAGTACTATTTGTGACTCAGCAGGAGAAGGACTTAGGTATTATTTTGAACACAAAATTGGGGGCATCAGAACAGACCAAAGAAGCCAGGAAGAAGGCACCAAGAATGATTGGGGCAATACAGAGGAATGTGTCATACAAAAGTCAGGAGGTCATCAGGAAGCTTTACTGTGCATATGTCGGGCCACATTTGGAATACTGTGTCCAAGCTTGGTCCCCTAGTTATGAGAAAGATTGTTGGCTTTTGGAGAGAGTACAAAAGAGGGCAACAAAAATGGTTAATGGTATAGGCAACCTGGCATATGAGGAAAGATTGAAGAAATTGAATATGTTTTCACTTAGATATAGAAGGCTGAGAGGAGATCTCATCGAGGTTTTTAAATTTGTTCATGGTCAGAAACAGGGACATCTCAAGGAAATGTTTGAATTTAGCAGAAATGATGCAATTAGAGATCATGAATTCAAAATTAAAGTTAATCACAGCAGGACAAGGTTAAGACACTCTTTCTTCACCAACAGGGTAGTAGAACACTGGAACCAGCTGCCAGGAACCATTGTCAGTAGCAACACACTGAACATCTTTAAAAACGGCATAGACAATCATTATAAGAATAGGGGGTTTGTTTTTTCTGTATTCCAGGGAGGGTTGATCGACAGGGAGGAGATGGGAGTTGGGAGGAGTTTGTAATTGTTGAGTGTGTTATGCAATAGCAAGTGAGTCTCTTATTAAGTCTAAACGCTTTATAACTTTACAGAGGGTGTACCTAGCAGTGGATTTAGCACCTTCCTTCTGGATGTGATACTGATGAGATTGTCTATGGTAGCACAATTGGTATGATGGGAGGAGTTTGTAATTGTTGAGTGTATTATGCAATAGCAAGTGAGTCTCTTATTAAGTCTGGACGCTTTATGAATTTGTGTGGGATGTGCCTAGCAGTGGATTCGGCACCTTCCTTCGGGATGTGATGCTGATGAGATTGTCTATGGTGGCACGATGGGTATGATGGGAGGAGCTTGTGATTGTTGAGGGTGTTATGCGGTAGCAAGTGAGTGGTGCTAGATAGGCTGGGGTATATAGCTTCCTATGGAACTTGGGATAAGGGATTGATTGGGGTGAGAGTATGTACATTTCTGGTACCTTTTCTAGATAGGCTTAACCCAGATGGGCCCCTGTGGCTCTTATGAAGCCTTAATACTTTATGACTTTATGACTTTATGTATGCTTCAATAATCAAAATACATGTAAATATTGAAGTACATGGCTACTAGGACCAAGGCGTACATAATACATAGCTATGTAATATCAAGGCAAGGAAATTACACTTGCAAATTGTATGTCTTACCTTGATTGTGCTGCGTTACTGCCCTTAGCCTTGACAATTTTCTACTCTAGGCAATATTAATTAAATCGATGTTACATATGTTAACAGTCAAAGAACCACAGTGAAACTCTAGTATGAATGTATTTTTGTACTGGCTGGCACATTATCTACTTTATAGTCTTTTCATAACATAACATATGGTGTGAAAATTCATACAGCTGTTGCATTACATCAACTCCTGAATTAGTTGCGTTGTTGTAAGGTGATGTCCAAGCGTGCATTACTTAAGAAACGAAGTGCTACGATGTGATATGTGCAGCTTTTACGTAGTTATGGATTGCAGGGAGTTTTTCACGTATTCAAATGTGTGCATGCTACATTTTAGGAAACTTAAATGTCTCAAAAGTGGGAGGGCCAGCTATCATTGTTGCCCCCCCCCCCCCCCCAACTATGCTTTGAAAAGTGGGTGGGCCATGGCCCCTTGCCTCCCCCCCCCTATTCCTACGTCTATGGGGAGGATGGACGTTACCACTCCTCTCTTCCTACTTCCTGCTAACCTACCTATCAAAGCCCTATACTCTTTTATTGTTTCCCCTGTTTAGCTCTTCCTACATCACTTGCACCAACCTGCACAATTCATATTGTACCCTCTCCACTACTATTCATTACTCCTTCTAACCTATCCCAAATATCCTTTACTTGGGCACCTTGGAAGCAAACACGAGTCCGTCTGCTGGGGTTTCTACTACAAAATGTGCGATCCATATACCTAACTCTCGAGTCCCTTATAACTAAAACCTCCCTCCCTCTCTCTATCTTCAGCTACCTGGTCATTCCGACATACAACAACAACAACAACAACTCCCTCTTGCAATACCTCAAACCTATTACTAATTTCAACGCCTGTGTCAATTCTCCTTAAAACTCGTCTGGTACTCTGGCGTCTAGTTACTTTCCACTCTCTACTATCCTGGACCAAGCTATCTCCATCCCTATCACTCCTAGATTCCTGCACCTGGCTTGCCTGGCTGGCATTTCCTATGATGGGCCCTGCCACCAAACAATTCAGTCGCTCCACCTCCCTTGGTAACACATCTACTTTCCTATTGAAGCCCCCAATTACTTCCATATTCTCACACTTCCCACAGTCACCTTGCAATGTTTTTAACGTTCTTTTTTCTTTTGTTTTTCTTCTTTTTTGCTATTCTTATTTCTAACTAAGTCCAGTTAAGATAAATATTTACTAACCAAGTCATAAAGCTAGCTAGCAACTAATGTAGCCGAGCAGTGAACGAGCAATCCAGTTTATTGTATTTTAACGCCCGATCTAGTAACACTCGCACCGAATAAACGACAAATATTTATCCGCTTACACAGACTAAGCTAAGCAAAGATAATCTTAGTAATTCCGACTCCCACCAGCTACAAATTCAACTATTCAGTATTACTCTTAACTTAGATGTGTACTGTAAAGATGGTACCCATGTATAATATGCTTGTCTGTAACACAGCTTTACAGCAGATAAATATTAAACTCCAAACTAAATAGTAATATATTCCAAAAACGCCTAGATACCTCTACAATAACACCAGGATATGAAGATATAGGATATGATGATACCTAGTGTGATTTAAGCTCACTATTTTAATCTTAAACTCTGTGTTAAACTTAAAAAGCAAGAATACACAAACTTATTCCTCTATACTAGCATAAATATAAGCCTCGAGGCTGCGCCACCCATCTACAAAGCGTCCACGTGGCCGATCGATAATTCTAGAAGCTTATAATACCTAAGATAAGTCTAATATACCCATTTTAAACAATCTAACCTCTCCTTCTTAACCTAGGTCTACAATAGAACAAATCCTCCCCCACTAACCACCTGTGTCCAATCTTTTACTCACGGTCTTCCCTCGTCACGGGAGCGTAAAAAAACACGACCGGCAGCGACGAGGGGAGAACAGCGAGTGATGATGATTGTTGTGATGTGAGTGATGATGTGAGTGATGATGATGATGCCGCGACGAGGGGAGAACAGCGAGTGATGATGATTGTTGTGATGTGAGTGATGATGTGCGTGATGATGATGATGCCGCGACGAGGGGAGAGCAGCGAGTGATGATGATTGTTGTGATGTGAGTGATGATGTGAGTGATGATGATGATGCCGCGACGAGAGGAGAGCAGCGAGTGATGATGATTGTTGCTCAGCTTGGTCAAAAGCAGGCGAACAATGGCGAGATCGCTGCAGATTGAAGCCAATGTTACGATTTCAGATTTTTGCAGATACTACAGATCATGCAGACGCTACAGATGCCACGGATACTACAAACACTGCAGCAGAAACTGCAGATACTACAAACACTGCAGCAGAAACTGCAGAAACTACAAACACTGCAGCAGAAACTGCAGAAACTACAAACACTGCAGCAGAAACTGCAGAAACTACAAACACTGCAGCAGAAACTGCAGAAACTGCAAACACTGCAGCAGAAACTGCAGAAACTACAAACACTGCAGCATAAACTGCAGAAACTACAAACACTGCAGCAGAAACTGCAGAAACTACAAACACTGAAGCAGATACTGCAGCAGAAACTGCAAACACTGCAGCAGAAATTGCAGAAACTACAAACACTGCAGCAGAAACTGTAGAAACTACAAACACTGCAGCAGAAACTGCAGAAACTGCAAACACTGCAGCAGAAACTGCAGAAACTACAAACACTGCAGCAGAAACTGCAGAAACTACAAACACTGCAGAAGAAACTGCAGAAACTACAAACACTGTAGCAGAAACTGCAGAAACTACAAACACTGCAGCAGAAACTGCGGAAACTACAAACACTGCAGCAGAAACTGCAGATACTACAAACACTGCAGCAGGCGCGCAGCCAGGATTTTCGCAAGTATGGCCCGACCGAACAAAATGAGAGGAAACAAAGAAACCTTCGGGCGCGTCAAGTGCACCTAAAAAAAGAGTTTTTTTTCATAGTGAACATATAAAGTTATCGTTAGATCTCGTGTATTTTTGGTTGCTAGGGGGGGGGGGGCTAACCCCTTGATTGCGCCTCTGTGCTACAGATACCACAGAGTAGCAACAGATTTCCCCTCAACCAGCGCAAGACAAATAACAAAACCTTCCAAGACAACATTCACCTCAGTTTCCATAACTGGAATACGATGCGGATCACCTCTGCTCCCTCGCGCAATGATGTTCCTACAACAGCACCTCTGGAAGTCGTCTTCGAGCAGCGTTTTCCTGTGCGATTCTGGCCCATGTACCATGGTACCAGCGCAACATTTCATCAAATAAAGTGAAATGACCCCTCACCCCACCCTCCCCCCACACTCCCAAATCCACATCTGCATCCCCTTGAAGGACGTACCTACATCGCCGCTCCAGCACTTGCTCCACCTCACTCGTCTGAACCGGAATACGCCCTTTGCTGACGGCGCACGACGTCATCACAAGGCGTGAGCCGACCTCTTGACCCTCCGTGTACTGCACCGGAACCCGGTATCAAGCCATGCGCGGGCAAGAGGGCGCCGACGTGTGTGTACTCTTGGCTTGACGTTCGTGTTCTCGTGACCAAAGGTGGCTCTGCCGCCCACTTCACGCTATCGCAGCGCGGTCGCCGACGCTCGCCAAGTACATGTTGCCAATTCATGCAGCTGGGATATCTGGGCGGGGGAGGGGGCACTACATGCTGGCACTCACCTCGGTTTGGGTAGGGCTTGACCCAACTCCGTGTGCCCTGACCGTTGGCCCTTCCTGACGCACTAGGAATCCTTGTCGGACTTGGTCTGACTCGATGTTTGGCCTTTTTCGGATGCGCCAAGATCTGTAGCAGCCAGCGTTGTCCGTCAATCGCGACATGGTCAGTCTGTCTGGGCTTGTTTTTCGTCCGACGCGACACAGTCAGTCTGCCTGGGCTTGTTTTTCGTCCGACGCGACAGTCAGTCTGTCTGGGCTTGTTTTTCGTCCGACGCGACACGGTCAGTCTGTCTGGGCTTGTTTTTCGTCCGACGCGACACGGTCAGTCTGTCTGGCCTTGCGAGTGTGTCTGGCCTTGGTCTCGTCTATGGAAGAGCCTCCTCATCTGAAGTAGGGGCAACGGCGGGTCGACGGTTCTGGCCGAGGGAGCCAACGTGTCAGGGCGCCAAGATTGTTCAATGTTGGGCGAGAATCGCCAAGAGCGAAAATGGTACACAGCCGTCGTAGGGTGCTAAAATATTATCCAGACGGGCAGACGGTTCGTCCACAATTTGGCAGTGTACAGATCATTATCTACATTTATATGGAGTTGTCACGCGATCTGACACAAAAATCATGCGCCAATAGCTCATGGAGCTACTTCATCAAATATACAAAAACAAGTGATTTCAAATTCATTTTGTTTTAGGTTTCCGATGTCAGAAAAAAATGTCATGGATGAGGAAAAATAAAATGAAGATACTTAGACATATATTTTGGGACAGATGAAATGTTGAATCCCAACTAGAGCGGTTGAATTAGGTTGAATTAGGTTGAAGGAACTATTTTGATGTGTGAATATAGCAATAGGCAAGCATTTCTTTGATCTATAGCTAAGAAAAAACTGCATGCATCGTGCATGATCCTATATCTTCTAACAATCACACAATTGACGAGTAGCTTGGCATAAGGATGTAGAAAACATATCGGAAGCGATGTAAGATAAAGCACTGTTTGGATTTATAAAATTATACAAGAAAATGTATATCCAACTGCAGACATATGAGAACCCTGCCAACATCAGCTTTGCCAGTACGCTTTTACATATGGGCAATTGAACAAAATTCTGACATGATATTCAACCATACTTATTTCTCACTCTTTGATTCCGAACGATTCGCGCACATCGAAATTCACACACATCTCACCTCCACCATCAATTCATCCGTGCTCCACGATAGCCATTTAACCGGCTGAGAAATACTGAATGCTTATTTATCACGACCTTCTCCCATCATGACATTCGATCACCTATTGCTTCCTCCCGACCTGTTCTCCATGCCACTTCACGGTAGCGTAAACTGGGGGACGAGTGGTCTAGGGGTAAGGTGCTCGTCTCGCAATCGAAAGATTGTGGGTTCGAATCGCACCTGTCGCTACTCTTCGCCCGCGACCAATCGGCGTGAGATATTGGCGACGCTATATGACTCAACGGTCGACGTGTCGTAAAACCAATAAGCAACCAAGCAAGCAAGGTAGCGTAAACTGAAAATTATGCGTCGTTTGGCAAATCTGTTACCAAAATGCAAACGTCTTTATTGTTTATTGTCCACAATCTCCAACAGCATAGTGTGCCCTTTACAGGAGAAGTCATTAGCTAAAAAACGTAAACAGAACAGGTGAACAGTTTTCAGTTCAAACGGGTAAACGGCTGTCAGAACTGCATCGATGCCCGATGGCTACGCGGCACAGATGTGAGCTTGTGACGCAGCACAGTATCTAACCACCTGCGTCTTAAATGCATTCAGCGGGTTCGTGAATATGTCCGCACTTGGTGTCGTCGCTAAAAATATGTTCGTTTCTCTTAATAATAATCTGTTGAATAATCCACACCTAATGGTTTCTACACGTGCATACGGTACATGAAATAACACAGGTTGCCTATTTCTCCTGACTGGGACACATAATCCAAAGTTCTGCAATAACACTGATGAGTCCGTCCTGCCACATAAAACGTTTCGTAAGAACATGATGTCGGATTGCACGCGACGAGTGGACACAGACGTCATGTTATAAAAGCGAAGAAGGTCCTGATATTGCAGAGATTCCGGTCGAGGTGTGGCACTACAGTGTTGAGCAAGCCACATTACAAATGTATGTTCTACCCTATCAATCCTGGTCAGATGTGTTGTGGCTGCGCCTGCCCAGATGACGGAGCAATACTCAAGGCGAAACCTAATGTTCGCGTTATATGCCGCCAACAGAGCAATTTTCGAGAATTTGCTACCAGGAACCCCTGCTTGCATTGATCTAATAAACAGTCCGAGAGCTCAGTTCGCAAATGACACAGTTTTTGCCACATGTTGTGCGAATGTCAATTTGCTGTCCAGGTACACACCCAGGTCTCGCATCACAGTCTCACGCTGCAGCGTTGTATCGTGTACCTTATATTCGAAGCGCACAGGAGTACGACGGAGAGTCATTGTGAATGACCTACATTTCAGAGGGTTCAAGGATAGCATCCAGTCTGCGGACCACTTGCAGAGGGAATCAATATCTCTCTGCAGGCGAGTCGCGTCGTCCACAGACGCTATCCTCCTAAAAAATGTCGACGTCATCAGCAAACATCAGACATTCCGAGTCAATCCTGGATGGCAGGTCGTTCACAAACAGGGCAAATAACAGAGGGGCCAGCAAGCTCCCTTCCGGTACACCGGAAGTGACATCAGCCCAGTCCGAGACCGCCCCGTTGACTATCACCCGCTGGCGGCGACCAGTCAGGTATGAGCGAATCAGAGAGATAATTTGGTCTGAAACATGATATTCATTTTCGAGCTTGCATTGAGCTTAGCAAAAGTCTTCACACTGTGAAGACTTTTGCATTTTGACCGTCTAAAAGTTACTGTGAAGACTTTTGCACTGAGAGTCTGTCTAAAAGTCTTTGCACTCGCAAATTGTATTTTTGAATAACAAAACATGCTGGCATGCATAATTCCGAGCTCAGGCGGCTTACCATCAATTACTACATCTATCAATTAACCACCAACCTCACTGTCCATCAAACAAACATCAGCCACTGTACCTGGCAATCAACCACCAGCCACTGTACCTGGCAATCAACCACCAGCCACTGTACCTGGCAATCAACGACCAGCCACTGTACCTGGCAATCAACCACCAGCCACTGTACCTGGCAATCAACCACCAGCCACTGTACCTGGCAATCAACCACCAGCCACTGTACCTGGCAATCAACGACCAGCCACTGTACCTGGCAATCAACGACCAGGCACTGTACCTAAAAACGACCAGCCACTACCTGGCAATCAACCACCAGCCACTGTACCTGGCAATCAACGACCAGCCACTGTACCTGGCAATCAACGACCAGCCACTGTACCTGGCAATCAACTACCGGCCACTGTACCTGGCAATCAACTACCGGCCACTGTACCTGGCAATCAACGACCAGCCACTGTACCTGGCAATCAACCACCAGCCACTGTACCTGGCAATCAACTACCAGCCACTGTACCTGGCAATCAACCACTAGCCACTGTGCCTGGCAATCAACCACCAGCCACTGTACCTGGCAATCAACTACCGGCCGCCCTGCGTTCCACTCACGCGTACCGCCGACATCTTCAACACCGTGACCCCCCTGCTGACGGCGCCAGACAGCCGTCGAGACGTCACGTGACACCCGGGGTGACGTCACGCGTCGCCAGCCGACCTTTGCCAGTGCAGCGGCTGTGACGCCCTCTGCGGACCCCGGGAAAGCTCCGTCTGGGCTGGCGCCCGGGCCGCTGTGCTGCTTGTGGGGCGGGGGGGCGACACCAGTCTAGCCGCCGTGGCGATAACTTTGTGTGAAATTTCAGAGTGGTGCTTGAGAAGTTCACGTGGCGAGTTGACGATGGCGTCTTGACTAGTGCTGAAGTCGGACTGCGAGAAAGGCAAATGCCCAGCCGGTCAATTATGGTAATGACATTCGGCGGTTCTGGGTCACGTTATGACATCTAGCGGTGCAGGTTACAAATACTGTGAGTGAAACTCTCGGCATATCGGCTCTAAGGGGCAAAACTCGCAGCCAAACAAACCTGCAAATCACCGCAAGCAATTCTCAATACAAGAGTTTGAATTCAGTCCCCGGCGTACACCACCTTCCTACGCATATACACACATACACACACATACACTCCCCTCCCTCCACACACACGCCTACACACACACACACACATACACACACGCACTCACACACTCATTGCATGCATTTCCATCTCTTTAAGTGGAATAAATCGTTCTGGGACTATATTTAAAAAGCCCTGTTTCTAAAATATTGACGACTTTTGACATTTGTGACATATTTAAGTTTGCACCGCTCACCACACTAAAATGTCTGGCCCATCTTTGTGCCATGTAAAAAAAGGTGATACAATCCGATTTTCAGTGCCAAAATGCATGTTTTCACAGGTCAGATTGGTTCAGTGTTGCGCTCTCCTGGCGAGAGAAACACATCACATCGCACAAACGACAACCACAGTTGTCTGCTGTTACTTGACCCACTCCAACCAAACCATGATACTTGTGTCGCATGTCAACAATCGTCAGACTGTTCCCCGCCCCCCGCACCAGAAAACTTCTGCACAGGCTCGAGTTAATGCATTTTCTGGTGGAGGGTCTTGGCACTAGGCCCTAATGTATTCCTAAAACGCGTTTCCCCAGTAATTCATGGCAAAGGCACATTTTCTGCTTACTTGCATTTAAGTATCGGCCGTTTGATCCAACTTGTCGCCTCTGCGCGTCAGTTATCGCCAGAAATGTCGGCCACATGAATCCTGGCATAGTTGAGCGGTTGCCGTGGTTCGGGAAATTTGAGCGGTTTGGCACATCGAAAGCGGCGCTTCTTTGACGTCATCACTTTGACGTCATCACTTGCAGCACTCCGGACACCTCGGGTCCGAGCCGTCCTCCCCGCCATCCTCCCCGTGTCCGCTTCTGCGTGTCCGGCTGACAGCTGACGGTAGTTGTATGGGGTGTTGGGATCCCACTGTCGGGCCACACGCCCTCATACACTGGACCACACACCCGTATACACACCCTCATACACTGGACCACACACCCGCATACACACCCTCATACACTGGACCACACACCCGCATACACACCAGCATACACACCCTCATACACTGGACCACACACCCACATACACACCATCATACACTGGACCACACACCCGCATACACACCCTCATACACTGGACCACACACCCGCATACACACCCTCATACACTGGACCACACACCCACCCATTGATTGAATTGACTTCACGTGTTCGGTTTTCCCCTGTATACTGTTGTCTTGCCGCTTTCATTTTTGCTCATGTTTGTGAAATGTATCCGACTGTATTCTGACACAAACCAAATATTAATCCATTTTATGGAATCGGTTTGTTAAATCTCGCAAATACAAACATACCCACATACCAACATACACACTCTCATACACTGGACCACACACCCGCATACACACCCTCATACACCGGACCACACACCCGCATACATACCCTCATACACCGGACCACACACCCGCATACACACCCTCATACACACCCTCATACACTGAACCACACATCCGCCCACATACACGCATACACTGTGTCGCCCACACCCCCGCATACTGTGTGTTGCCCACACACCCGCATACTCTGTGTCGCCCACACACCCGCATACACTGAACCACACACCCGCATACTTTGTGTCGCCCAGCACACAACACAGTGTTCACATCATATAATGTGGCAATTTTGTATTACCTGAATATGGGGATATACATTTTCCAATGAGATCTGTGACACATGTTTCAATCTTGATTTTGTACAGCGTACTTGCAGAGGCCTACTGTTTCAGGCTGGTAATTATTTGGGGGGGGGAGAGGGTCATCTCGAGACCCCCAGGAACATGAAGTTCCGCCCATGCATGGATGTTGTTGTGCGGACCTAGGAGATCGGCCAGTAGACCCAAGCACAAACGTCCCCATCCATCCAGAGATCACGTCAGATAGAATATGCTGGCTTTTGTTCTACGTCGTCAACGCTCACCGTTTTGGCGGTGATTGTTGATGCGCACTACGAGCTGCGCAACACATGTTGACGCGCAATACGAGCTGTGCAACACATGTTGGCGCGCAATACGAGCTGTGCAACACATGTTGGCGCGCAATACGAGCTGTGCAACACATGTTGGCGCGCAATACGAGCTGCGCAACACCAGAAATTAAATTGCAAAGATAGATTCGCCTCGACTCCGCGATAGAAGGCAGCGTTCGGCATCTAACATTGTCGATGAGCCCTCGGACAAGCTCCGAAGATACTAGACAGACGGATCGGAGGGCAATTCTTAATGTTAATGCGGCGGCCGGCAGACTGCAATTTTGCAAATGGCCACCGTCCATCCCGCTGGGTCAACTTAGTCCGGGTCAGCTTAGTCCGGGTCAGCTTAGTCCGGGTCAGCTTAGTCCGGCGCAGCTTAGTCCGGGTCAGCTTAGTCCGGCGCAGCTTAGTCCGGGTCAGCTTAGTCCGGGTCAGCTTAGTCCGGGTCAGCTTAGTCCGGGTCAGCTTAGTCCGGCGCAGCTTAGTCCGGGTCAGCTTAGTCCGGCGCAGCTTAGTCCGGGTCAGCTTAGTCCGGGTCAGCTTAGTCCGGGTCAGCTTAGTCCGGGTCAGCTTAATCCGGGTCAGCTTAGTCCGGGTCAGCTTAGTCCGGGTCAGCTTAGTCCGGCGCAGCTTAGTCCGGGTCAGCTTAGTCCGGCGCAGCTTAGTCCGGGTCAGCTTAGTCCGGGTCAGCTTAGTCCTGGTCAGCTTAGTCCGGGTCAGCTTAGTCCGGGTCAGCTTAGTCCTAGTCCGGGTCAGCTTAGTCCGGGTCAGCTTAGTCCGGCGCAGTGCATCGATCAGGCGGATGGCCCGGCAAATTAATTAATAGGCAATGATGTGGCAGCATAAATAGTCGGTGATATTGAAGTCTCTGGTCTCTGGTCGAAGAGCTCAATAGCTGCTGCCGCATGCGAGGGTGCTGTTTATCATTGAACCATGCGCTTTCTCCACTCCAGTTATCATGAGGTATCGTACTAACTTCACTGGCTCATAATAACCGTGCTATATTTGACTTTCCGTGGCAGTTACGTTTCAGCTTACCTTGGCAGCCCAGCCTTGGTTTGAATGCTCCGTTTCGAAAATATGCTTTATTAGTAATAACTCCTGTTGATTCCTTCACAGCATCACGAAGGCAAGCGCCTTGAACAGCAACGCGACATCACCAAAAGATACAATGGTAATGACAGACAACGTGCATACCCAATCGCCGAATATATGACCGCATACTGCGCATACTCAACGCCGCAGTGCGTGCTGAGCAGATCTTCGCAGCGATGTCCGGCGTGTATCTGACAATCGATCCAGCGAGTGTCGCCGTCGTGCCTGGAAAAGGAGAGCGAAGTGCGGCCAAATGCTGGCAAGATGACGTCACCGGTAGTGACTGCCCGATCCAAAGCCGTGAGCAGGTCGTGGCTCCCCGATCCCAAGTCGTGAGCAGATGGTGGCTCCCGATCCAAGGCCGTGTGAAGGTCGTGGCTCCCCGATCAAAAGTCCTGACGGCAAACGTTGCCTCCCGCTGGCGTTATATTTTACATTATATCTGAGTTGATCCGTGGATTTCTGTGTCCAATGTTCTGGTGTTCCATAGCACCGGCAGGTCACGTGCATGTACGTTTGCAAATCAGATCGCGCTATATTCGTGCTGCCTTACGCTGCTTTCCTGGCATTTTGCCAATTCATAATCCCGGGCTCTGTGCTGCAGTGAAGGTGAGTGTCCGGGCGACTGCTTGTACACGTTGTGTGGCTAGGAGCGTGAGCGTGGCAAGCTTCCAAGAAATGTGTGGGCCAGAGTTAAGCAGGCGTCGATGTAGTTGACAATGATTGATGGGGCACTCGATGTGCGCATGTGTTGCGCGGGACAGTGTGAATAGCGCTAGATAGGTGTTGGTAGGTGTGTGGGATGTTGGTGGATAGTTTCTTTGGAATTCCGGATGTGGCATTGGTTGGGGTGCTGAACATCTTTTTTTTTGTCCAGGCTTATCGTATCCTCCCTTTACATCGCATCCCCAGATGGCTCCTATGGCTCTCGTTGAGTCTGAACACTTTATGACTTTTATGAGTCACCTTTGAACTTTATATTTTCATCTGACGCGATAGCGTTAAACTAACACCCAGCAAAAAGCACCATTTCCCACCCTGTCAAAGTATATTCACATGCTGCTATGGCTTCACATAAGGGAAGAGTAAGAAGTGTAAGAGTAAGAAGTAAGAAGAGTATGAAGTAAGAAGAGTAAGAGGTAACAAGAGCAAGAAGCGAGCAAAATGTGCCTGAACCGCTTTTCAAGTTGATTCTTCCCATGCAATGTAGATAAAGCATGCAATGTCGGAGGGTGTGGGCGGGGGGCGGCGGGGGGCGGGATGTGTGGGGGGTAGTGCGGGCGTCAGGGCGACATTCCAGCCACAGGCCAAGAAAGCTGGGGTTAGCTTCTCGGGTCAGCCTCTCGTACTTGTTAATGGGGAATGATATGAGACAATTCGATCCGCTTCGCGAGGATCCAGACAAAACACGGTGGAAGTGTGAACACTGCTCGAGGGACGACTCCATCTTACACTGGTCCCGCTTCGCCAGGATCCAGACAAAACACGGTGAAGGTGTGAACACTACTCGAGGGACGACTCCATCTTCCACTGTTCCCGCTTCGCCAGGATCCAGACAAAACACGGTGAAGGTGTGAACACTGCTCGAGGGACGACTCCATCTTACACTGGTCCCGCTTCGCCAGGATCCAGACAAAACACGGTGAGGGTGTGAACACTGCTCGAGGGACGACTCCATCTTACACTGGTCCCGCTTCGCCAGGATCCAGACAAACCACGGTGAAGGTCTGAAAACTGCTCGAGGGACGACTCCATCTTACACTGGTCCCGCTTCGCCAGGATCCAGACAAAACACGGTGAATGTGTGTACACTGCTCGAGGGATGACTCCATCTTACACTGGTCCCGCTTCGCCAGGATCCAGACAAAACACGGTGAATGTGTGGACACTGCTCGAGGGACGACTCCATCTTCCACTGGTACCGCTTCGCCAGGATCCAGACAAAACACGGTGAAGGTGTGGACACTGCTCGAGGGACGACTCCATCTTACACTGGTCCCGCTTCGCCAGGATCCAGACAAAACACGGTGAAGGTGTGGACACTGCTCGAGGGACGACTCCATCTTACACTGGTCCCGCTTCGCCAGGATCCAGACAAAACACGGTGAAGGTGTGGATACTGCTCGAGGGACGACTCCATCTTACACTGGTCCCGCTTCGCCAGGATCCAGACAAAACACGGTGAAGGTGTGAACACTGCTCGAGGGACGACTCCATCTTCTACTGGTCGCACAATACAGACCCACCGAGCAGGACGGACTGGATTGCCTGCCATAGCATACATCCGTGTTTTCTGGGGTCATAGGCCATGTCGTCAGCGTACTCGGAGACTTGGATGTCGGGCGGATGGTTTGGAAGCACTTTGAGCCCCTTGATGTCGGGCGGAGGGTTTGGAAGCACCTGGAGCGCCGTGCCGCTGCACCACGTGCCCGACCGCCTCCGCGACCGAACCGTTAGAACCGAGGCCGACCAGTGCCGCTCGACCAATCCTCGGCGCCAATCATCACCAGCATCGGCCGATCGCCGGCAGCCTGTGTGTGCGATATCTAGCATCTTCTTGGATTGGATTGGATTGCGGAATTACGACACACTCAGTAGCTGAGGCCATATGGCTTTGTATGCCTCTCTCCCTGGCAGGAAGGGCGGGCGCCGCGGGGAATCGAACCCCGTACCTCTGGCGTGCCAGACGCTCAGCTTAACCACTGAGCTACCAACTTGAGTAACTTGACCTTCGAAAATCTAGCATTTTCGAAGGTCGGCAATCCGAAACGCCATTGCGCTTGACCAAAGTCCTTGCAGACTTCCAGTCATTCGTCAGCAAAAGCATTGCCGCCGTGGAAAGTGGTCGGCGTCCGGGCAGCCTGGTCGAACCAATCGGTGCCACCGCCACAGGTGACGTCACCAGCAGCCGTGAGCAGAACTAAACAAACCGACTTTACCTCCCGTGTGCGACCTACAGTCGACTTGAGGCGACGATCCGACTTCGAGGGGGGCGAAGGCTTCGATGGGCAAACTGTTCGGAAAAGCTTCCTTGCGTTTCCGATTGCATGTCGGATTTATGCAGGTCAGGCGAATCCGACCGCTTCATGGCACCTTTTCCAACTCAGGATGTCCCCAGAATGCGAAAAACTCGCTTCGACGTGTGTTCTTAACCGGCAGTTCGGCAGCACGCAGTTGGCACTTTGCCCACACGTGAGTCGTCCGGACGGTATCACCACCAATCCTGCGGTGGATCCTGTGGATCCACACCAGGCGCAGCACTGGTGTGGATCCCGGGGGCATTTCTGATCCCGCGTGAGCCTACATATCGCAATGGCCGTAATAATATCGTAATAATAATATCTACCCCCTCGGTAGGAAGATATTATCTGATGATATGATGATGTGAATACGACAATAATATGATCATATGAAATTGGTAATAATATGATCATATGGGTATGATAATAATATGATCATATGTGTATGATAATAATATGATCATATGTGTATGATAATAATATGATCATTTGAATATGATGTTACTACGATCATATGAATATGAAATTATTCTCCGATCGAATAATATGTTTCTGGAAAGTGTTGCATCCGCTTGTTATGTAATAAATGCTCTTCAACCTGGAGTTGCCGTTCACAGTCCGTGCCCCAATTTTGCCGGGGAGAGGGGTGATTCCCCCTCCACGCTCTTCCCCACACCCCCCACCCCCACCCCACCCCACACTAAATTTTGTCCCAGAGCACCGTGGTAAATGTGGTTTTCACCAGCTGCTACTAGCCCCATCATAGAGATGCTCACCGGTATGAAAACAATTTGTGTACCTCTTAAAATCTTCAGATTTACCCTGCGGGTGAGGCCAAAGAGTTAAGGTCTGGGTTGCGCGAGACCCACTGCTCTGTGCTTGTGTTGGCAGTTTTCGATTCCTAGCCACCAGCAGCGCAGGCTTTTCGGTGAAAATGTGAAACAGATAGATAGCTTTGCTTCCACAAATACATCGTTGCCATTGGAACCCAGATTTAAGGTCACACACAAGGTCACACAGGTCACACACAGGGGTGTGAGAGAGAACATAGTTGTGTGCATATGAGCGTAATTTTACCGTAACGCCCAAACTAAGAACGACAGAGCGATGAAACAACATAATCCGACGTGGATGTCAATTCTGGTAGCCTATGCTTTGAACAAAGGTCACGTGGTCATCACTGGTCAACGATGGTCACACACGTTTGGAGGTTCCACGAATCATTCCTGGAGGTTTGGACATTATCGGGGTACGAAAGAGCGCCAAATTCGAATTCAGCACCCAAAGCTATGTTACAATGTTCGAAGTCAATTTGCTGGAAAATGGTCATATCGTGCCGCGCCGGTCAACCAATTATAATTCAGTATCAAAAGCTACCCTGGAAGTCAGTTTACTTTGAAAATGACCATTAGCTAAACTAACTATTCCAGAGACCAATTTGCAAAACAAGCCCGCATAGCTGATGCCAAGTCGCATAGGTCACTGGCCTAGGATGACCTTGCAAAGCCGCAAATATAAAAAATCGCGTGAATTCATCTCAGAATAGCACTGGGTGCCAATCTTTGGCTTGACTACTGGTACCACGGGGAAGTGAAGGGTCACTATCGGGTCATACCTTCATGACCTGACCAGATATCAACTTGCGACTTGGCATTTGTGACATTGCGACTTGCAAAGGTGACATGGTGCTCCATCAGGTTTTCTTCAAATTTTGCGCCACCAATCATGCTCAAAACGTGAAATAGAAAAGCAATGGCATGCTAGTTTTACTCACCTAGTGACCTGATTTTATAGAAATCACATTTCTTTGGTCTTTTGGGGAGGCCAACTATCTATCCATTGCTGCAAAATTACTGTATGTACATATAAAAGTGGATTTTAAAAGCCTTGGAAGATCACTTTTAAAACAAACCATGCTGGAACTCATGATTTGACTTTGACCTGATCTGGCTCCGAGATCTGGGGCCGTCTCAAGTAAAAGGAAAAATATAAATATATTAAAACCATCTCAAATAAAATTGCCGCCGAACGATACACTGTTCAATTATGAAGTGATAGACCAAATTCAGACGTAATTTCACGAGCGATACAAGAATGTTTTCGGAAAATCATCATGGAGGGAAATGTTTGCCGCTTTCCCTGCCAGTTCCAATGTTATCATGTTGGATTCAACCACCTACCCACTCCTCCTCAATACCGTCCACATTTAGCCATATGGAATCCCAATACGGGATCCCCTCCAGGTTTTGACATAGTAATAAATAGCGCAATCTGCCCCTCCCCTGTCTATGTTCCTTCCTCGAAACTGACTGCATGAAGGGTCGCCAGTGTGCAAGATACCACACAGAGCCGCCACTGGAATGTCAGACATCCATCGGATACACCTTCCAGTGGATCCAACTTCCACTGCATCCAACTTCCACGTGATCCACCTCGTACTGGATCCACCTTCCACGGGATCCACGTTTCACGGGATCCACCTTATACGGGATCCACCTTATACGGGATCCACCTTATACGGGATCCACATTTCACGGGATCCACTTTATACGGGATCCACCTTATACAGCATCAACCTTATATGGGATACACCTTACACGAGAAACACCTTCCACGGGATCCACCTTCCACGGGATCCACCTTCCACGAGATCCACCTTATACGGCATCAACCTTATAGGGGATTCACCTTCCACTGGATCCACCATATACGGGATCCACCTTATACGGCATCAACCTTATACGGGATTCACCTTCCACGGGATTCACCTTCCACGGGATCCACCTTATAGGGGATTCACCTGCTACACCGGGCAGCAGTGTCAGAAATTTATCTCAACTCGTTGCAAACCGCCGAGACCCCACGGCCACAGAGTTGCAATGTCACACCCGTCCGAGGAGTGCCCCCCCCCCCCCGCTGCCTGACAACGTCCCCCACCCACCCCCTGTCGCCGGCAACACCCAAGGTCCGGCCGGCGCACGGTCAGCGCGTCCGGCCACGTGTCTGACGCAGATTTAAACGACTTCCGCGTCGGATAATTGTGGTCGGCTTCCGGGTTACCGAACTTCCGTGTTACCGAACTTCCGGGTTACCGAACTTCCGGGTTACCTAACTTCCGGGTTACCGAACTTCCGGGTTACCGAACTTCCGTGTTACCGAACTTCCGGGTTACCGAACCGTCGGTTGGTTGTCCTCACGTGTGAAACAAAGCTAGAAATACAGATATTGTGCACGTGTATGATATTGTGCACATGTGTGATATTGTGGACACGAATTATTTCATGCACATGTGGATATTGTGCACATGTGTGATATTGTGCACATGTGTGATATTGTGAACACGTATGATTCTATGCACGTGTGTGATGCTGTGCACATACATCATATTGTGCACGTGCATGATATTGTGTACATGTGAGATATTGTGTGCACGTATGATTGCATACACACGTGTGATATTGTGCACATTTGCAATATTGAGCACATGTGCAATATTGAGCACATGTGCAATATTGTGCATATTTGCAATATTGTGCATATTTGCAATATTGTGCACATGTGCGATAGTGTGCACGTGTGTGATCTTGTGCATATGTGAGATATTGGGCACATGTGTAATATTGTGGGCACGTATGATTGCATGCGCATTTGTGATAAGACATAAAGACATAAAAGATCAGTGCAACTATGAGCCACAAGGGCCCTTCTTGGTTGCACTTGGTACACTGAACCAGTTGCCCACCAAATCTGTCAATCAACCCACCCTGGAATACAGAAAAACAAGCCCCCTATTCTTATAATGATTGTCTATGCCGTTTTTAAAGATGTTCAGTGTGTTGCTACTGACAATTGTTCCTGGAAGCTGGTTCCAGTGTTCTACTACCCTGTTGGTGAAGAAAGACTGTCTTAACCTTGTCCTGCTGTACTTTAATTTGCTAACTTTAATTTTGAATTGATGACCTCTAATTGCATCATTTCTGTTAAATTCAAACATTTCCCTTAGATATCCCTGCTCCTGACCATGAACAAATTTAAAAACCTCGATGAGATCTCCTCTCAGCCTTCTATATCTAAGTGAAAACATATTCAATTTCTTCAATCTTTCCTCATATGCCAGGTTGCCTATACCATTAACCATTTTTGTTGCCCTCTTTTGTACTCTCTCTAAAAGCCAACAATCTTTCTCATAACTAGGGGACCAAGCTTGGACACAGTATTCCAAATGTGGCCTGACATATGCACAGTAAAGCTTCCTGAAGACCTCCTCACTTTTGTATGACACAGATCCTCTGTATCGCCCCAAGCATTCTTAGTGCCTTCTTCCTGGCTTCTTTGGTCTGTTCTGATGCCCCCAATTTTGTGTTCAAAATAACACCTAAGTCCTTCTCCTGCTGAGTCACAGATAGTACTTGGCCATCCATCAAGTATGGCGCCTTCATATGCTGCCTACCTACATGCATGACTTTGCACTTATCAAAATTAAACTTCATTTGCCATTTTTCGGACCACTTATTTTATAGTGCCATTTTTCGGACCACGCCATTTATCAGTTTAATATCAAAATTAAACTGATATTGTGCACATCATTGATACTGTGCACATGCATGATATTGTGCATATGTGCGATATTGTGCACATGTCCGATATTGTGCACATGCATGATATTGTGCACATGCATGATATTGTGCACATGCATGATATTGTGCACATGTGTGATCCTGTGCGCATGTCTGATATTGTGCACAGGTATGGCATTGTGCACCTTCATGATAATGTGCACATGTATGATATTGTACACAGGTGTGATATTGTGCACATGTGTGATGTAGACATATGTGATATTGTGCCCATGTGTGATTTTGGGCACATGTGTAATATTGTGCACATGTGTGACATTGTGCACGCGTGTGATATTGTGCAAATTCATGATATTGTGCACGTGTGTAATATTGTACACATGCATGATATTGTGCACATGTGTGATATTGTGCACGTGTGTAATATTGTACACATGCATGATATTGTGCACGTGTGTAATATTGCACACGTGCATGATATTGTGCACATGTGTGATATCGTGCACGTGTGTAATATTGTGCACATGCATGATATTGTGCACATGTGTGATATTGGTGAGCACGCGATAACATTCTGGCGCATGACTTGGGTTGGATTATCCGCACGGGTTTCATATTGAATTCGACTCGGATCTGTCCGGAGGACATTTTGCATTTTCGGATTTGTACTGGATGTAGAATTCATCTGCAAGCTATTTATGTCCGGTTTGCTGAAGCAAATCATTTGTCCCGAGCAGATTGGATTTCGATTACCGTTCTGGTTGTCAGCGGATTTGATTGGATGTCGACGGACCGTTCCGGATCCGGACTGGATTGGATCGAAGAATTTCAAGTCATATTCGGATCGATCACAATGTGTGCGAGGCAGGGATGAAGTGGGGTACGGGAAAACAGGCGACCGCTTCCGCCTGTGTAAGCACCGTCTTGAGTTGGCTTTTTAGTTAGTTGGCTTCTTAGTTAGTTGGCTTCTTGGTTAGTTGGCTTCTTAGTTAGTTGGCTTCTTAGTTAGTTGGCTTCTTAGTTAGTTGGCTTCTTAGTTAGTTGGCTTCTTAGTTAGTTGGCTTCTTAGTTAGTTGGCTTCTTAGTTAGTTGGCTTCTTAGTTAGTTGGCTTCTTAGTTAGTTGGCTTCTTAGTTAGTTGGCTTTTTAGTTAGTTGGCTTCTTAGTTAGTTGGCTTCTTAGTCAGTTGACACGTCAATAATTAAATACCTTGCGCCATTGCGAAAATTTTGCAACTGTGTGGTTTTTAAGCACGAAATAAAAGAGTATGTGGATATCGACCACACACCGAAGTGCGATACGGTATATGCAATATGTAACTGGAGAAAAAACATGGGCGACATTCCTGCCGTTGCTGCCAAATTATGGACGGACTTTATTGCACTGCGACTTGCTTGCGATTTGGAAAACCGATGCGAGCCATTAATTAGAAAGACAGCAATCGCTTTTCGGAACGATGGCCAGGGCGAGTCCATTACCATGGACCAGGGGTTGTCTAGCTAAGTGTAGCTACTGGGTCTGGTAACGACAGCGCCGCAAATTGGATATGGCCAGCGAGTATCGACTTGGAGTTGAGACCAGCATGTGTAGCATCGTTTATGCGAAGATGGCAAATATATAATGCCAATGCCAATGGCTGAAACGAACCATTTTCTGCCAAAAATATGTGCTTAATAGCCTAACGTCATGGACACCTTGATCCAATTTCACATCCACCTATTATAAGGTGCGGATCTACCTTTCCTGAGGAGCGGATCTACTTCTTCACACCTAACTGCACAAGATTACCGTGTACATCATGCATCAACACTGGATCAAGCTGTTTCTTCTCCCTGAAACGGAGGAAGAGCGTACCAGCCGAGAAGGGGCCTTTTAATTGAATTATCCCGACATATGGGCTACACGGTTAGCGCTTAGCAGTTCCGAAATTTGGGGAGGGTGTTCCACGTGATCAGCAATATTCCCGCGAAATTGCCCACGAAATTGCCCCACCGGCTCTGTAGTACTCTGCCGGCGGCACTCGGCACCCTCGGCCGCCGCCCATGCGCCGTGCAGGGCGCTGACCTTTGACCCCACCTCGTCATTCACCCGCCATTACTTCGTCACCCCGCAAGTTCGACGATTGCCAAGATTAAAATTGGCGCCAGCCGACGGAATGGAACGCAAGCGCGTCGTAAACCGCCGAAATAGCGTGGACGCAGTGAGTGACCTCCCGAATGCGAGGCGGAAAGGCTCAGACTCACCCCGCTTCCGATTGTGGTTTCAGTCGCAGGCTGTGGACGCAGAATGGTCGGCCGTCGCCACGTATGTTCCGCCTTAGCATTCTCCGTGACTCCAAGACTCCATGACTCCATGACTCCATGAATCCGTGACTCCATGCATACATGACTCCATAACTCCATGACTCCATGACTCCAAGACTCCATGACTCCATGACTCCATGCTGAATCTGCACTTGATTAGTGAGCCTGCATTGGAAGGGCGAGTCATTTTAAAATCGCATTCGATTCGATCACATTTGATCGATTGTCGCATTATTCGAGTCGAAAATAGTATGTCTCATTGTTCAGATGCTGATCGGTGTTTAACCTTCCATGCGTTCAAGTCGGGCATTCGCATTCAGCCATCGTCTCAGGAGTTCTGGTGGGGGGGGGGCAGACTAACTACTCCGAACTTCAAGCTTTCAACGCTTCTGATTTATAAACTATAACTTAGGCTGCCGCACATTGAGTTATAACTTAAACTCGAATTATAACTTAAATAAAATGATAACTTAAACATAATTATAACTTAAAATTGAGCTTCCGCACAATGAGTCAAACTTTGGTGTTATGTGGCACATTGAGTTCATGTCCCTGTCCCTGTCCCTGTCCCTGCCCCTGTCCCTGTCCCTGTCTCTTTCTCTTTCTCTTTCTCTTTCTCTTTCTCTTTCTCTTTCTCTTTCTCTTTCTCTTTCTCTTTCTATTTCTCTTTCTCTTTCTCTTTCTCTTTCTCTTTCTCTTTCTCTTTCTCTTTCTCTTTCTCTTTCTCTTTCTCTTTCTCTTTCTCTTTCTCTTTCTCTTTCTCTTTCTCTTTCTCTTTCTCTTTCTCTTTCTCTTTCTCTTTCTCTTTCTCTTTCTCTTCCTCTTTCTCTTTCTCTTTCTCTTTCTCTTTCTCTTTCTCTTTCTCTTTCTCTTTCTCTTTCTCTTTCTCTTTCTCTTTCTCTTTCTCTTTCTCTTTCTCTTTCTCTTTCTCTTTCTCTTTATCTTTCTCTTTCTCTTTCTCTTTCTCTTCCTCTTCCTCTTTCTCTGTCTCTCACTCTTTCTATCTCTCTCCCTCTCTCCCACCCTCTCTCTCCCCCTCTCTCTCTCTCTCCACAGACACCATCTGACTGGAATGTCACGACTCCCAGCTGGCAACTCCCCAAGTCGAACCACTTGCTCCCGGCCTCGCCGACCTTCCTTGGCATCCCATTCCACCCCAGGCTGCTCTGAGCCACATGACCTCACACTGACCTCCACGCTGATTCACACTGAATCGCCCATAGCAACAGTCATGCGCGACGTGTTACTATTTCAGATGGGTGGGTTACCTAACCTGCTTCGCGCCATCGAAATAAAGTTGAGCCACAATGTTGGCAACTCATGACATTTTTAGGGAGCTTCGTTCCGCAGTAAACGACATTGATGGTGATGCAGTTGCAGTCGGAGCCGATGCCACGGCTGTGATTGCTGGCAAACACGACGGTGTGTGTCGCCTGCTTGAGTTATTCTGAGGGAAGCCAGTGCACTGGCTCGCTTGCCAATTAATTGCGTTCCAATGAGCTAAATTGACGCGAGTTGACATCAAAACTTGACGGTGTGACAGCGCTCCCGAAAACATTTAGCGGGAACGTCGGAGAACAATCGGGAGGCGACTTGGAGTCCATGCCGGTATTATCATTTTCGTGAGGTTGTCAGGATGTGGTGGCTCGCCGCAATCGGGGCATCGGTCTGGTTGGCGGCGTGTTTTGCTGCCATGGCCAAAGCGCTGGCAGTTAAAACAGCGAATGGGATTGCAATTGGATACCCGGGATTAGTAGTGAAGGTAGCTAGCGAGGAGGGTCTTGGGCAGAGTGGTAGAGTTGAAGGCAAGGACTATGAGACTCGTGTCACGTTTTCGGCCGTCTTTGAAGGAGATGATACGGGGGACGTGGATCACCCTCTACGGCCTGAGCTCCGCTTGAATATTTGTTTCTGACATGATGCGGAGCTCCGGCGTGAAGATGGTGCCCTTGATGGTGTTGCGGTTGGAGTGGAGGGTCATGGTGACGGACTTACTACAAAATGTGGTGGTGCGGAGAGGGGCTTTGGTCTGGGCTCGGATTTTGATGACGAGGGTTCCGTTGACCGGGGCTTCGATGTCAGAATTTGCCAAGGAGCAGATGGCGAGGAGTTGCTTAGTTGGCCAGAAAACGTTGACACAACGGAAGGGAGTGATTTCCTAGACAGGCTTCACGACTGTGTAGGAACCAGCACTGTCGAGGCAGGGTTCGGTTTGTTGGATTGGGTCAGGTTAGGATGGCGTGTTCTGGTTCGGTGAGCTGCAGAGGTTCTCGTCTGGGCCTTACGACGAGCAGGGCTCGGTGAGCTGCAGAGGGCTTCCATGGCGTCATTGAAAGGAATAGTCCGGCGCGGGTCATCAACGGTTGCACGAAGGGAGGGAGCATGAGGGGCAAAGTCCGGGGTTGCGCGATGGTTGTCATGTATGGTCAGTGCCGGAAATTCCGGTTCAGAGTCCGGTGGCGAACTGAGGTCGGTGTCTTTTTTCCATTTTTATCAATCGCGGGTAAAAACACCCAACCTAGTGGAACTTACACAAACACAAGATAACACAGAAACACAGGTAGCAAAAAGACGATGACGAAAAGCACGGGGGGGGGGGGGGTGACGGGTGTCACCCCGCTGGAAACGAAAGTAGGAAAAGAGGCGAAGGTGTCACCCCTCTCGAAAACGAAAAGAAAGATGCACCCTAGTAGAAAATGAGAAATACGCACCAACTCAGGGTCAACAAAACGAAACTCTCCGGTAAGGCGCGTGATGTGGTTAACACGCGCCCTGGAGGGCCTCTGAGAATTACGCGCACTGGAGGGGGGGGGGGCGGATTCCGCCCCCCTTAAGATCTCGGCTCCTAGTAAAGCTGGAGGAACGAAATTTGCAGGGTGGATGGGCACGGTAGTGAACTCTATTGTGTGCAATTTTCGTGACCTTAGGTCAATATTTTCAAGGTAAAATGAGGCCAGATTGGCAAAATTTTCCGGTTTTGCGTGGCTTGGCTTGTCATCGTTATGGATCGCTGTGATTGTTTAAATGCTCAAAATGGGCATCAATGATGTTTGGACATTACTAATGATGCAATGCAGATGCTAGACCCAACACTTGACCTCAGGTCACCTATATAGCACAACTTTATCAGGTCAGTTACCTGTTCCAGTTACCGTAACCGGCCGCCCACCCGACTGCTCCGTCGGGCAGCTCGGAGCAATCGGCTTCGTGAAGAAGGGAGTGAAGTACATGAATAAAGTATGGAAACGCAATGACAAACAGTACAAATGGCAACCAGTAGTGCATTTATGGCAACATTCCAGTTGATCAAGTTTGGTTCCATTAAGCTGTCATGAACTTGACCTGACTTGACCTTGGTGACCTAACATGACCTTGAAACTATACAGCATATCAATATGCATCAAACAAGTCGCTAGTGTTGCCTAGAACACTTCCCTTTTGTCAGTATACTGGAAGCGCATCAGCGCCGATTTTTGTGGTCTGGCGCTATAACATTTTATTTTTATTTTAGCGGCCCCTAACTTGAAAATTTTCGGCCGATTTCCATTTTTCGTGCTTTAAACGATGCGCTGTTCATTTCTAAGCAGGTACACCGAAAATCGCGTATATC
This sequence comes from Ashinkailepas kermadecensis, assembly GCA_034440615.1. Lineage (NCBI taxonomy): Eukaryota > Metazoa > Arthropoda > Thecostraca > Neolepadidae > Ashinkailepas > Ashinkailepas kermadecensis. The sequence goes on along the minus strand of JAOTOM010000911.1, from coordinate 2,389 downwards.
GACCGGTAAAATCTGCAGTTATTTGTGAAAAACCGGAGGGGTGGGCGGATTTCGCCCGCCCCCCTCCAGTGCGCGTGTTAAACTTGTGGCGCGGACAACATTAATTGACAGCAGCCAACGACCGAATGAACACTCCACGAGTGGCAATTGTGTGCATATTCCAGCTTTGAACATCCTGCCACCAAGTGTAGAGAATCTGCAAGACCTGGGAGTTCAGACCCTCCCTACTCGGTTCCACCTCGCATGGATCCTTCTTGATTTAAATGCCACGCCTACGGATCGCATTAGTCATTTGTGATCTAATTTATCGTGGACCACCCCCGCCCCCACCCTCGCCCCTCACCGACGAAGCGACTACCAACACTTGGGACCTATTTAATCTTCTCTTCGGTATTCCAGGCCATCTTAAGCTCTTAGCTACGTTACGACTGGCCAGGAAAGCGTCCTAGGCCAGTCACGATAAACTTGCCGATAGATGGCGCTTTCGTCGCATTCCACAAATTAAGTACCGAAATAGTACTCCAGCTGCACTGCAAATTTGATCGGCGTGACGAATTTTGTCACCTAGTAGAACAGCTTCCGGGAAGAGTGATAACGTGCAATTTAATTTCAATATAAACTATGTCAGATACCTAACTCAGGAATTCCACCGAATGTTAAAAACCACTTCTCAGAAAATGGGTCTCCGACTTCTGCCTGGTCTGTAAGAACCGTAAGCGCATACTTCATTTATTTGCAATGTCAGACATCCAGCCATTTTCTTTATAAAGACAAGCAATGTATATCAACCTAGAATTAGTCCTTCATTTCAGTTTAGTGTTACTCAGCTGAATAGGTCATGCAGAGCACATATACGCACCTAGGGATCTAGGGATCTAGGGATCTAGGAATCTAGGGATCTAGGAAATTCGACATTTCCTCAATGGATCCCCAATATAGGGAGCGTACACAACATAGCACAACCAATGGTAACGTGCATATTCTTTTAGATTGGCACTTCCATATGGCACTACTACGACACCAATTGCGCTTGTCTTTCTACTTATCAAGTTAATATTTAGCTTCATCTTAAGAATGCAAATATCTTGAAGGAGGCAATCTTTCTAACGGAGCCTCACGAAATGCCTTGCTACTCACCTATAACTTCTGATTTTATTCCGACTGGGTCGCGCTTGATTACGCTAGCGCCCTTGGGATATGACAACATATTTTCATCCTCGATTTACTTTGGAGGCCGAGAGATGAGCGAAAACACATTGACACCAGGATATATGAAAAACGTATATAAAAAAATTTGACCCTAAGAAGAATTTGCTCAAAGAATTTGCTAAATCGCATGCACGCCGATACGATACACGGACAGTTCTTTTCTTTGTTTTAATCCCCTGCATATGAAACCTCTTATGATCTCTTCCAATTTTCGGAGAATGCTTTGCACAAACTTTTTGAGCAGTGCAGACTGCGATACCTCTATGGAAATACTGGCCAGAAATAATTGCGGACAAAGCATGCTATTTACAAGGACGATTTTGGTCTTGATCGAAAGAGCTTCAAATTTGGAACATATGGAGGGGCCCTATTGTCTTAACGATTGCTTAACCCAGGAATGCCAGAGGTCATGTCTGCCAGAGGGGAGAGAGCATTTTGTCCACTCATTTTGCTTGCGCCAATTATCTCGGGAATCAATCGAGGTAAACAGCTCAAATTGTGCACACACCTACATGAGTACAAAAGGGTACCTTGGTTTAAAAGATGAACGTCCGGTCGTGCATGGTGACATCATGATGACGCCATACTTATTAGTTAGCGTTTGCTATGTCAGCATTCTTCACTATAAATGTGACCTAATGATTACTACGCAGAAAATCAAATAATTGATCCAGGATCGCCTGGTCCTACGTGGCTGGAAGTACGCCATAATATTCCCCTAAGATATGACTCGAAGATGGAATCGGTACATATCACAAGAGAGGTTGTTCCCCCAGCTGACTCAGATGATTCCAGCTGATTACTGATGTCAGCTGAATTGGCAGTCTGTCGGAAATTTCGGGCCCGCAGTGGTCTTTCCATGCTTTTGATGTTGTGAGTCGTCTTCGGGTCGCTGGTGATCAATAGACAGTGAAGTTGGTCCTTGATGGTGTCGATTCGTGACGTCTTGCGGGCATGTTTGAGTCGGTACTCCCTGTCGTGTTTATTCTGGCTCTCCTGCACCTTCACACTGCACATGCCGATCGGAGCAGACCGTATCGCAGTGGCACCGTGGATCAGGGCACAGAGGCGGGCATGTAGAACCACGGACACGGCTGAACCACCAGCTGAGCTGTGTCCATGGTGAACCATCAGCTGTCCATGGCGTACGTGTCGTACCGGTCGGAATCCAAGTGCTCGT